>APFE031016298.1:53826-72646 GCA_000404065.3 Pinus taeda | reverse complement strand
GTTAGAATGGTCCAAAAGTCATGGATCAAGCCAGATCTAATCTTAGCCGTTGATTAGGGACTTAATCTCAACTGTTGAATTGTCAACGAGAAAAGTATAAGAGGAGGCTTGAGGGTCACTTGGAGAACACAACCGAGTTGATCAAGAATTTGATTTTCTAGGGCAGGGCTTGCTGAGGAAATCGAAGGAGTGATCATAGTTGCAGTTGAGGGGCAGTGAATGCAGTGACAGAGAGGCAAAGATAGTACCGGGAGCATCAACGCAAAATTCGGGAGAGGGTTGACACAGAGCCAGCTAGAGGCCATGCAGAGGCAGCTAGGAGTTGTGCAGAGCCTGAGGAGGGCCAGCGTAGGAGATGCAGAGGCTCTAGAGGCTGATGCAGAGCTCAGAGAGGCTGATGCTGGGCCAGAGAGGTTGACGCTGGGCCAGAAACGCTGATGCAGACTCTAGAGGTTGACGCTGGGCCAAAAAGGCTGATGCAAACTCTAGAGGTTGATGCTGGGAGATTTCGTGGGGCAGATTGGCGCTAATATCTGTCTCCAACTGAGAGGTACTACTATCGAGGGCATTCTCTGTTGGGCGAGCCATTTTTGGCACCCAGATTGTATTCTAAAACTGCTTAATAATAAAACCCTTAGATAGCTGCATCGGTTTTCCCACATTGGGTTTTCTGGGGACATTAGTCCAAAAATAACGGTGTCACTTGTGTGCTTGTTTTTCCCTTCAGTTGATGATCTGTATGTGTTGAGACTATACTTGTGTTTATTTTTAGTACTTACATGGTAAATAACTTGTTAATTAACAGAACAAGTAGGAAGAAATAAATCATAAAGTACAGGAAGGATTTCTAACAGTGAGACTTAAAAATTCCAACATGGTATCGGAGCGTGGTTGCGGATCACGGGATAACTAAGGGCATTAGCTGAGCAGAGCAGCAGCAACAGAAACAGTTGTCTTGAGTGACAGAAGCTATTCCTAACAGAAAAGCAGCAAGGAAGGGGTGACACAGTGCCTGCGTCATTAGTTCGAGCCTGGAAGATGATCAACGCAGTGGCAGAGAGGAGCGGACCTCACCTACGCAGTGCCCGGTCACCTTTCTCAGTTAGGATGGATTGATGCCCGTGGCCAAGAGGTGCGGATTTTGCTGGTGCCGGGATTGCGCTGAGCCTAGAGGCTCTAACCTTCTGTTTGCTGGGGCATAGGAGGCGGTGGGTAAGTTGCGGAGTGAAGCTGGTGGGGTACTGTAGTCAGAACAATACCTAGTAGGGCAAGACCAAGGTGGAGGGAGTTGTTGTCGAGGATTTCTAGCTAAGAAATCTGGATCAGTGGTGCGTCTGCACTAACAATCGGAGTGGGGGCATCTCGACATTGGCAGAGGGGTTTCTAGGAGGGAAATTGAGGCACAGAGGGAGTCACACCGAGAACTTCCAGGAGGGAAGTAGAGAGACTCGGAAGAGTCGAAAGAGGAGCAACGAAATGGCAGTGAATGGGGTAAGAGATCAGGACAGACTCTATGGAGCCTCAAACTTCATAGTCTGGAAGGCCATGATCTTGTCTGTTCTAGACAAGAATCGTCTCAAGCACTTCGCCTTGAACACGATAACAATCCTAGTTGACGCGACTGAAAACGAAAAGTACGAGGAGGCAATGGAGAGGGCCAATAGCATCATCCTTGATGGGGTCAAGGACCATGGCATACCACATATTGCCGAAAAGGACACGACAAATGCGATGTGGGAAGCCTTGACGAAATTGTATCAGCATACTTTTGTGCAGAGGAAGATGCTACTGGAAAATCACCTGCGGTCATACCAGATGAAGAAGGGAGAACATATAGACACCTTCATCGGTCGATTGAAGGAGATCTGGGATCAGCTGACTTCCATATGGGCCACGCTGGATGGGGAGATGTTTGTGAGGATCGCATTGAACGCAGTCTCAGAGGATTGGGAGGTATTTGTCTAGGGCATACTAGGTACTAGGAAGGTCGACCCTTCTAGATTGGGAGGAACTGTGGGCGACTCTTCGTCAAGAAGGGATCAGAAGGCTAACCAAGGCGGGAAGCAGCGGCAAGGAGGTCAGAATCAAGAAGGAGGAAGAGGAGGATGCTGCCCTAGCATTTGAGGAAAAGCAGGAGAAATAGAAAAAGAAAGACCTCTCCAAGGTCAAATGCTTCCACTGTGGGGAACTGAGGCACTATGCGAGTCAGTGTTCGAGGAAGAAGAGCAAGGGAGAGGCTTCTGAGACCAAGGTTGTGCCAACAAGGGTGGAGAAGGAAGTGGAGATAGATGATAACTGTGTCATGAGTGCTCATGCGCCACTTGAGAGGAAGTGGGGAGACATCGAGCTATAGTCAGACGGACTACAGGCGATGAGGGGCAGGATCCTTGAGCTGCCCAACCTCTTGGATTATACCTTGCTACGGGAGCCCCAAAGAGGAGTAGCAGGACTGGCGGATGTTGGTAGAGACGGATGCCGATGGAGCAACAAAGGGAGCTACAGTGCAGGAGCCCTAGGACAGCGTGAGGCAATAGTGCGAGATGCACGGAGTTGTTGTAGCAGCACAGAGGTCAGAGAGGGAGCACTTGTCAGTGACAGAGGGAGCTTCAGCATCGTGAGTGTTTCTAGCCTGACGGAGATGTCAGAGTTGGGAGATTAGTTACTTCTCAGTAACTGAGTTGCAGTGTAGCAATAACGGTGGTAGTGCTATGGGCAACACGATGCAACATGATGAGAGGGGCTGTAGTGCAGATGCAGTAGTGGCAATGGCAGGGCCATGGGCAACAACACGGATGCAGAGGGAGTTGCTGTACAGATGCAGTAGTGGAAGTGTCAAGGCCATGGGTAGCAGTACATGATGCAACAGTGCAGAGGATGTTGGGCAACATGCTTAGCATCAACACAGGGACCGATGCCAGATGATCAGGGTGATGCTTAGTGAGGAGTATTACTAGAGCACAATCCTCGCTAATAGAGAGTTGATTTGGGCTAGCATCGGATGTGCTCTAGCCACGAAAATTGGTGGAGAGGCTAAAGCACATGAGATCTCCAATACCTAGAAATGGTTTGGGCAGAATCTAACCAGTTTGGGAGATATTCAAATAATTAATATTTTTAATGGAGTCTCTAAGTCTAAACTTAGGGAAAATAAAATATTAATGTGAATTAATATAAAACTGAGTGAGAATGGTCCAAAAATCATGGATCAAGCTAGATCTAATCTTAGCTGGTGATTAGGGACTTAATCTCAGCCATTGAATTGTCAACGAGAAAAGTATAAGAGGAGGCTTGAGGGTCACTTGGAGAACACACCGAATTGATCAAGAATTCGATTTTCTGGGGCAGGGCTTGCTGAGGAAATCGAAGGAGTGATCAGAGTTGCAACTGAGGGGCGGTGAATGCAGTAGCAGAGAGGCAGAGCTAGTACCAGGAGCATCAATGTAGACGCCGGGAGAGGGTTGACACAGAGCTAGCTAGAGGCCACACAGAAGCATCCGGAGGCCACGCAGAGGCAGCCAGGAGTTGTGCAGAGCCTGAGGAGGGCCAGCGTGGGAGACACAAAGGCTCTAGAGGCTAATGCAGAGCCCAGAGAGGCTGATGCTAGGCCAGAGAAGTTGATGCTGGGCAGACGTTGGGCCAGAAAGGCTGACGCAGACCCTAGGGGTTGATGCTGGGAGATTTCATGGGGTAGATTGGGGCTGATATTTATCTTCGACTGAGAGGTACTACTGCCGAGGGCATTCTCTGTTGGGTGAGCCATTTCTGGCACCCAGATTGTATTCTGAAACTGCTTAATAATAAAACCCTCAGATAGCTGCACCGGTTTTCCCGCATCGGGTTTTCCGGGGACATTAGTCCAAAAATAACGGTGTCACTTGTGTGCTTGTTTTTTCCTTTGGTTGATGATCTGTATGTGTTGAGATTCTACTTGTATTTATTTTAAGTATTTACATGGTAAATAACTTGTTAATTAAAAAAAACAAGTAGGAAGAAATAAATGAGAAAGTACATGAAGGATTTCTAACAGTTAGACTTGGAAATTCCAACACATAGCTCAAGAAGTACCCCAAGCCCCCAAGAGCTCCCATAGCTCAATGTTCAATTGGGACCCTCTTAATAGGGTCTTTCCATGACTCTAGTTTCTTTCTGAGAAAACTTGATCAAGAGGATTTGAGAAGATGTAGGTAACTTGTACATCCATCCTGCATTGTTGGAGTTTGATTGCTCCCTGTTGTAACATATCCCAAATAAAGTGGTGCCTGGCACCAATATGATTGGAGCGATCGCGGAACACGAGATTCTCTGAAAAGTGAATCCCACTCTGCAATATACAACGGTGGTTTCTGGCATGTGCTCAAATGGCTCACTGAAGAGCTTCAACAACCAATTGGCTTCATAATAAGCCATGCATTCAACTTCAATAGTGCTCCCAGAGCAACATAATCAAGAAATATAGCACTAGATGTACTCCTTTTACTTATCACACTGCCAATCGAGCCAGTGTCAAAATATCCATGGAATCTTATATTCTGGCAGTGAATTTCTGACCATAAATAGTAGCATCACAGTGATTTCTCAATGAGCAGCTATCCAATATATGAGGCACATCCATAGCTTGACTTAGAGGTATGTGATAGGTGTTTATCAAGAAAACCAGGGATCGACAACTTCTCCATCTCATGCAGGAAATCAGGAAATCGTGTATCAAGGTTTTCCATCTTGGCTTTGAAAGTCTTTTATCGATATCAACAAACATCATTTTCAATCACTACTCCCTCTAAGTATTGGGAAAGTGACCTTACCCAAATCATTAAGGAGTTAACTTCATTCATCACCATCAAGAAGTTTACATCAAAGAGTTCATCATCGATGTGTCCACATCATCATCCACGAGTCCACATCATCATCAACAGATTATGTTAGCATCAGGAGATCCACATCATTTATATAATCAAGAAATCCAAGAAATAGAGTATATAGATCAACTATATCATCTAATTCATCATTATCCATATTATCATCATCAAAGAGTAAGTATCAAGTTGTTCAAATCACCATGAAAGAGTCCAATCACATTATTATGACATCAATCATAGTCAACAAGGAGTACTTATCAACAAGGAGTACGTATCATTTATCATTTTATGGGTTCATATCCTCACCATCATCATTAAGGACTTTACATCATCATCAAGAAACAGTAGTGATGATAAAAGACAACAAAAGAGATGTACAATACTTATCTTTTGAAATCTGGACAACTTCCTCTTAGTCCTAGCCCTTCTATGACCAGCCTATTCTTCCAACACAGGAGTATCATGTCTGCCATGCTAAGCGAATAATAAGTCTACCATTATGAAAGATGAGATCTCTCATCATATGAACATTCTGTCTGCCATACAATTAATATAATATGCCATATGAGGATGAACATTCTGTCTGCCATACGATTAATATAATATTTCATATGAGGATTAATATCTCATATGAGGATTCTGTCTGCTGTTAATATAGTGGCATACCCATATGAGAATATTGTCTGCCATATAATGTCATATGAGGATTAATATCTCATATGAGGATTTTGTCTGCCGTTAATATGGTGGCATACGCATACGACAATCTTGTCTTCCATATAATATAATGTGCCATGAGGATCTGTCTGCCATATAATATGATGTGCCATAGGGATCTGTCTGCCTGTAATATGTCATATCCATATGAGGATCCTATCTGCCATATAATATGTCATTCATATGAGGATCTTGTCTGCGATTAATATAATTTTCCATATTCATATGAGGATCCTGTTTGCCATATCACACATATAATAAAGATGACTGCCATATCATACATACATACTGTCTACCATGGCATACATATCTAGGGTGTCTGCCATGTCATATATACTGTCAGCTAAGTCACATGACACGAGGACATGAGACACGGAGGACACGTAAATATGAGTATTCAATACGAAACGCAGCGACCCGGAAACAGGACACGAGGGACATGTTATATATATATATTATATACCGAAATATAGTTTTTGGTCCATATTAAATTGCTCGCTGCAACTTATCTAATCAAATTAAAATATAATTACTTCAAAGTTCATAGTTCATTTTAAAAAAATAAATAGAATCAGAATTTACTATTTAGAAATTAGATTGTGATATGCTTGGTGTTGATTCTTGAATGTTCAATGTTGATTGTTCATGTACAACTTACAAGCACATAAGAAACTACTAACTATAAATTTAGAACTTAGATATTAAAACTGTAAAATGCAGATTTTCCATTAAGTCATCAAAATCAAAATGTATTACTGTTTACATAGATACTGACTCCTGAGAGAATGACACTGGAAAATACAAAAGAGTAGATACAAAATAAGTAGGAATATCATAGCTCATCACTGTCGTGACTCGTCAATGGTACTGGTCATGGCTCACGAGTCACTAGCCACTAGCCACTAGCCAGTGAGCCACAAGTCCATGACTCATCACTCTATCAATAGTCCCTGTCCTCTATGTCATAGTCACCATCACTGCCACTGCCATCTGATTGTACTCCATCTTCCTCCTTTATGCCCAATCCAAGATCTGCTGTTGCATTTGTTGGTGTGGAGGATGACCCCTCAAGATACTCTGGCTCATCATCAAAAGTCACTGGCTCTACCACTGGGTCATTAAGATCCATGTTGGCTAATGCCAACTCAACACTGTCGTCCAAGCCCATATCATTAGGAAACACATCTCACATCTTTGTCTTTCCCTTAACCCACTCCTGTCTCTGCCTGTAAATAAGACGAAGGTTGGTGTGCACACACCATTGTCTCCACCCTGGATTTGCTCAAGCTCGCTCTTTTTCAAACTATATAGATTCACATAAGTGCTCCAATTCCTCTCACAACAAGAAGATGAAGTAATTTGAGAGAGGACCCTCAAAGCTAATTGTTGTAGAATAGGGCATGCTGCCCCATGAGTTGCCCACCAAGCATAGGCACCTTTGACCCCCCTATCTCCAAGTACATCATACCCCCCAAATCTCCTGGTGCCAGTGGAGAACTCTTCATAGCCTTCCTCCACCTCAAGAAAAGATGCTCTATACTGAAATATCCTTTTGAATGCTATCTTCCTCCCCTATGAAATCTTTCCATCCATGTGAGGAGGGTATCTGTGTGAGGTCCCACCACAGAGCCACTCTTAACTGTAGTACTTGGGATTCAAAGAGTGAGCTAAACAATGCAAATGTGTGCAATTCTTATCCCACCTAGAGATAAGAATACCCTGTATGGTGGACCATAAGCTCTTTGCTAATGTCTCATATCCAGGGCACTCATTCTCCATAACAATAGTCTTCACAGACTCAATCATGGAATCCCAACCCTCATAAACCTCTCCTAAGATGGGCTGGTTCGTGTCTGCAAACCGCAAGAAAGAAATGATAGGGTTCATGATCTTTATGGTAAGATCCACCCTCTCCCACCAACCATCATCTAACACTGTGTCCTTTACCTTTTTTGAAGCAGTTTGATCTATCTTTCTCCAAAAAGACCAAAGATTTGAAATAACCATGGCCCCAAGAGCAGCGTTCACCTCCTTCAACCTCTTAAGCATGATGAATGAGGAAGCAAACCGAGTATCTGCAATCTTCAACAATGACAAATGTGTGTACTCTTTATATATTGTGAGGGCATTGGTATGGTTTTGTACAAAATTTCGGATATGAAGTGCATCCTCAATAAGATTGCCTATCCATGTTATATCTGAAGCAATAGATTTGAGCGCTAAATTCAAAGAGTGAACAATGCATGGTGTCCAAAATATTTGTGGATATTTAGTTTCCACAATCAAGCCAACTGCTTTGCAAACAGGTGCATTATCTGTGATGATTTGCACACAACTTTCAACGCCTACATCTTCAATAACTTTAATAAACAACTCACTCATATATTATGCATCCTTGTATTGTCCAAGAGCATCAACTGCTTTCAAGAAAACTGGTCCATTTTGAGAATATACCATGAAATTGATGAGAGGATGGCATGCTGTATTTGTCCATCCATCAGAAACAATACATACACTAGATGAGATCCATGATGATTTAATAGGTTGTAGAATTTTATTCACCTCCTTCCTTGCCTTAACCAACAATGTGGTTCTAAGCTTCTCTGAACTTGGAGGCACATACCCAATTGGAGCCATATCAACTAGAGCTTGACACATCTCAATAAACAAAGGAGATCGTGCAACATTAAAAGAAATGAAGTAGAGATAGAAAAAGAATACCATTGTAAGATCAACCTCATCTCACTTCTCACACTGAAAAATCTTGTCCATTTGACCATCACAAGTTTGGGCTGCCCTCTTTTTTGTTGGTTGAATTTCAGCCCCTCTCCCAAATCTACTACTATTAGCATTCCTCAAGAATGGAAGAGGATATTCATTTTTACTAATTTTCCTGCTTGCTGCCGCCACATTTCCAAAGCCAGCTGCATCCTCCCTTTCCAAATCCATTCTTTCTTTAGGACTGATCTTTTTGCATACTCGAATTCCACAAGGAAGGCCCAACAAATGGCCCTTAACTCGAAAGTATGTGCTCTTAAATTCTCCCTTGCAGAAATTACAAGACTAAAGCACATTCCCTCCTGCACCAGCCTTTGGCCCTTGCTTCTTGGTTACATACTTCCAGAGAGGGTATTTTCTTAGTTGTGCTTGTTGTCTTGCTACAACAACATCATCTGTTAATGTCGGCTGAGAAGCACCTAAAGCTTCACTTGAAGCACTTGGGGCACTATGAACACTAGAAGGAGAAACATAACAACTTGGAGGGGGGGGGACCACAAAAAGCACCACCCTTGTCTTTCTTTTGACCTTTGCCCGTTGCCTTGGATGATTGAGCCATTAATCTTCTTGCTGTTATAAAGTCCACACTCCTTCACCTACAAAAAAAACGATTAAAGTTAAACAATTAGCTATAAATATCATTCTGGAATCTGGGTTTTATATATAATTTTATAAATATATCAGACTTCTTTTCTCCAGTTTTTTTTTTAATCTTTTCTCCTTACATCAATTGAGAAGACGGTTCATCAAAACAACAAACAAATTTGCAGGGGTTTTGAGCTCAAAAAGTTTTGAGCATGATGGACATTGGATACTCATGTTAGGGAGTGAGGCACAAAAGACAATTCTTGTCATATAGGTGCTTGATTGGATACTAGAGACTTATTTCAATCCTTTTTTACCACCACAGTCACTAACAGAGTTACCAATAAATTTAACTTTCACAGTGCCAGAATGCAGCTCCAGACATGATCTTTAGTGAAATCTGAAAAACAGTATTTGACCCACTTTAAAAATGCTTTCTTGTTGTCTAAAATTATATTTACTTCTTGTTTGGAAGACCAAAATCTTATCAGTGCTTGACAGGAATTGTGTCAAGAACTTCGCCTTGAAGACAATAGTTATCCCAGTCGACCCCAATGATAACGACAAGTACGAAGAGGCGATGGCGAGGGCCAAATGTATTATCCTTGATGGGCTCAAGGATCATGTGGTACCACATATAGCCGAGAAGGAAACGACAGTTGAGATGTGGGAGGCTCTCAAGAACTTGTACCAGCATACTTTTGTGCAGAGAAGAATGCTACTCGAGAACCAGATGAGGTCGTATCAGATGAAGAAGGGTCAATTGATTGACACCTTCCTCGGAGGACTGAATGAGATCCGAGACCAGTTGACTGCTATAGGAGCTACACCAGATCGGGAGCTTATGGTGAGGACATAAATACTGACCTCTCGAAAGAATTACAATCCTTAGATAATATGTGAGCCATTTGTCTTGATAAGCTAACCAGTAACTCATGCCCTTGTTGCTTAAGGATCGAATCCAGCTGAACCTTCTTATTACTGAGCTGAATTCAAAATCATCATACCAGACTTTAGAAAAGGAGATCGAACTACTAGAATATTCTTGGCTGGACACTTCTGATAAGTTGCAGAGATAAGAGGATGAACCTTAGAATCTTCTTAGTGATTGCATTCTCTCTTGCTTGGGATTGTCCTCACCTGAGCTCTGATACCATGTTAAATTTTGTTCTTTGGGTAGGACAATCACTTCAGTGTTCATGTTAGTTCATTTATAATTCCAATTTAGTTCCATTAGCAATCACATAATCCATTATTACATTGATAGTAACTGAAGAAAGAACGTAGACAATAAATGCAGAAGACAAACCAAGACAAGAGAACACAAGATTGACTTAAGCCAAGAGAACACAAGATTGGCTCAAGGCTCAAGCCGAGAGAACACAAGATTGGCTCAAGCGAGGAAAAACCCCAAGAAAGGGAAAAGCCTTGATCAATCTTCTTATTAAATATATCAAATGTCCAGCAGAGCTAGATATTAGAAAAATAATCTAAAGTCAAGGCAGACTAGCCAATTGATCTAACAGCACAACCGTTAAACAAATCGATGGTGTACACAAGACTGCAATCCTGATATACTGAAGAGGGTTAGGGCTGCTGGCGAATAACTGATGACCCTTCTAAATGAATGAGAACACCTCTTCTTAATTGCAGCTTTGCTTGACAAGAAGGATGCTACCCTTTGCCAGTCCTTAGGGTCAGATCTGTGGCTCATCTTGTAGCATGAGACTTTCAAAAGGTTGCGGCCTTTCCTTGAATCAACATGCAGCAAAATACTAGATCAAGATATCCTGAATACCTTCCTGGGCCATACAACAGTTCACTGAGATGCTCCACAAAGAATTCTGATCACTGATTCAAAGGTTACAATTTCAGTCTAGGCAGCGGTGTACTCCTTGTGCCTGCTGTTTACAGAGGAGACCCAACACCAGGCCTCTCGGCCCTTCAACAAGATACTTCAACCTTGCTGTAGCTACAACAAGCTCAGTGGCCCAGAACAAAAGGTAAATAATAGTAGAAACTAACATCGAATGGCCCACACTTACCTCAGAGGTCTTGGTCCTGTTCCTTCAAGAGATCCGCACCAAAACGTCAAGACAATCCTTCCCCAAACTCTTCTTTCTGCCTCAGTCCAGCGATATTCCAGAGGTAGATATGATTCACTCTTATGTTCTCAAATGAGGACGGAGGGTGACTTTATATATACAAATAGATATGATGATTTTCCCTTATGGAGGTTAGCCGACCTTGACACTTTGGAGGCAAATTCAAATTTCAATTTTTCAAAATTTTCCTGCCTTGATAAGATTATGCCTTGTAGAATTTCTTTGGAGTGAATAAGTACTTTTTCTTATCTAAATTTGGTGATCCTTAGGTCAATTTTGATCCTTTCGAGAAGAGGAATTTAATGCAAGGATTATCTTTATCAAATAAGCTGTCCAAAGTGGAATTTGGCCCTAGTTTCCAATTTTAACACAATGCTATACAAGAATCAACATTATCAACCTCCTAACTATCAAATATAGCCTTGTTAAAAGACAAATCTGCATGAGAAACATCAATCACTATACAAAAGCCCAAACAAGGTGGCTGTGGGCTGCTCCAACATAAATGTCTTCAACCAAGCATAAAAATGAGGTAGGAATGAAATTCCATATCTAGAAATTAAATTCTGCTCACTATTTAGTGCCTGGAAATGACTATCATAAAATCTGCATTCAATGTGTTACTGTCCCAAACAATTTCCAGCACCAAAAACACACTTTCCAAGAAAAACATCTGAGGAAGTGGATGGCTGGAAATTTCCACCACTTTAATCATCCAAATTTTGAAATTTGTTTGAAGTATATATGGCAGAAAATGGATGAAAAACTTCTGCCTCATCACTATTATAAACATGGTGCAAAGCTATGTTGCACAAAACTTCAAGGAACCCGACGTTTCGGGCCGTACCCGTACCCAATACTCCGAAACCTGGCCGAAACTCAACGATCATGTAATCATCTATTAGAGTTAATATAGACTTGTTTTTCTTTCTAAATTTTCATCTATGGGTTTTATTCCCTTTTTTCTTGCAAGATAATGTGTTATTCACTTATTTATTTATATATATATTTTTATATATACATATATGACGTTTGGATGACATTTCGACCGACGTTTCCATTTTTGGGAGGTGATGTTTCTAAACGTACCCGTTCAACACATTTCGGCGTTTCATGCAACTTAGGTGCAAAGGTTGAAATAAATCTGAAGTATATGGGAAAACAGAGAGGCAACCTTGCTGAATTTACCTCTTAATTTTTAGCCACTTCATCCACAACAAAAGGCTGTCCAAGGGCCCCAAATGTGCTCCACAATTATTAGATTTTTCACTACTATTATCACAGATGGGGTTTCCATAAAAACTATGGAAATCCACATCCCCACAATGATTACTAATAGGTAAAATCTTATCTGCATGGATGCCCTTAAACAGATCTAAACAAATATTCTTCTTCCAAGGGCGTCTCCTCTAAATTGCTTTCCTCAAAATCTAAAGAAAATTCTATCAAAATTAGAATTTCAAGAATTATCAAAATTACCCAAAATCATAACTTCTTTAGTGGATGAAGTGTATGCTTCATGACCAACAATGCACTCCTCATGTATATCTTCAATGGAAACATGAGGTGCTCCTTCGTGTGCTTGATCTTTCATGGGGGATGAGGTGGGCATTTCAACAACAATGTTCTCTACACTTGCGACTATCCTAAGAACCTAAAAAACCTTCTCATACATGTCTTGTTCATAATGAGGATCTCAATACTTGAGAAATGTTTTTATAAAATCTGCAAGCGAAGAAATTGCTTTCTTACCAAGTTTTTCATATGATTTTAATGCCTCCTCCTCAAGGGTACATGCACAACTCATCATCTTAATATCCTCATAAAAGATATGAAAATTTACCATAACTTCAATGAACGCTGTAACATGTAACAAAGCTAAATCTTGATACCCACGAAACATTCCAATGGAATCAGGCAAATCCGGAGCATAATTGGAGTCCCCACGATGAGTCTTCAATGCCTTCATAATGTTTCTTGCCTCTCTCTACAAGCAACATGGTCTTCAAAAGTCTGTAAGGAACAAGGGATTCGTTCTTCCAATGGAATCACCAGGATGAAAAAACGATCTTCAAATAAGCATCCTTGTCAAAAAATGTAGCTGATCTAGAAATGTCATTGGGAAAATGGACTTTATCATTGACAAGAACACTAAAATGTTACAATGTCAAGAAATTTCACATAGGAAAAACCCACCAAGGCAAAGCGTAAATACTAAAACCACAATACATATATGGCAACCACATTAGCATCATAAGAGAAAGGGATTTTTGCCTCAAAATCTAGCAGGTCCCTTGAGATGCCTCACAATGCAAAAGCCTGATCAAGACACAACAATGATGTGGATGCCATTTCACATCAATAATCCACCTCTTGCTCTCTAGTGGAATTTCACCACATGGGAGGCTTCCCAATTTAAGGTCAGCTAAAGGATATTGTTGGTCTAGGGTTCAAAGGTAATTGAATAGGCTTTTCCAAGATACTCAAGCTAAGGGTTGTTGGAAAGTGTAACTAGGTTCGGTATTCATAATTGTTCTTGTACTTGTATCATTATGTATTTGATGTAAAAAGCAAAAAGAAGAAAAGTAATTTTTTTTTTCATTAGATAAGCATGTTCTTCATGCTTTTAGGATTCATTAAGTCAATGTCCCATTTGGAGTTCTCAAGGAAAAATAAAAGAATTTTTAAAAATGTAATTTTGGTCCATTCACCTCAAGAAGCCAAGTTGGCTCATTGAAAGGATGTGTCTTTTTGCATATGAGAACAACTATATATTGGCATGCTCTCATTTCTTGGATCCTCGAGCAGTAATACAAAGAAAAATCATGAAAAGGCAAAAGGAAAATGAAGAAGGGTAGAAAAACAAAGGTTGTGGTAACTCATGTATCTACAATTCCCTCTTACATTTGTATGCCCATATGTGGACAGTCCTCATCATTGCCACCCTTGTACCCATGGTGTATGGCCTTGAGACCCCTGTGTCCCATCCATCTTATCATTATTCACATGATCCCCTATCAATTGAAGGATGTACCATGGACGTGTCTTTCCCCATAGGGTTTGGGAACACCTAATAGCGTCATTTATTAACCACTCCTACCTAGGGAGGTAACATTACTTCGAGCTCAAAGCCCCAAATTTGAAGGGGAAACCAAATATGAAGTCTCACTGTGCCCTTGATAAACAAGTTTGTTTCACTTAGATGCACTAATGAATTATTGTACCTGAAGGAGAGGAGGCGCCTTGGACATTATATTTAATTGGAAGGTGGTTTCATCATGGGCTAGGCAACTTAATTGGGGCCCATGTCCACTAGAGGATCATATTGACACCACAGGGGATATGTTGAGAGCCATGGGACTCCCATCATGTGTAGTGTAACGACCCATCTCAACTTACAAGTAACATAAAAATATTAGCATGTATACGAGGCATGCATATGATAGCTACATATGCATGCATTGCATGCAATGCGCTAGTATGCATATTAACTTACTATAAAAATTCCCGAGTAAAAGAAAAATGAATTAATTATTGAAAGCATTGTAGCATTATTCATACCAATTTAATTATATAAAGTGTCTATGTATGGGAAATAAATTAAATAGTAAAAATATTAATTAATACCTTATCTATAATATATTAATTTATTTTCATTAATAACATTTTAATTAATAATAAATAAATAAATATTATTAGGCCACCAGGTTAATTAACTTATCCTTTGGCAAGTCATGTTAAGTACTATTAAAAGATCCTCTTCCCAAAGTCAGTTGAAACGATAAAGATCAAAATACCATTTAATATATATATTTAAATAAAAATATGATTTAATGTACAATAAAGATAACCGACTGAAGTAAATGAGAATTTAAAGGATAAGGACAAGGTTGATTGGAGGAAAAAAGGGTGGGATTTCTTCGGAGGGAAGGATCCTTTCCTATATAAACAAATCTAAAAGGAGAAGTGAAAAAGAAAGAAAGAGGGGGAGTAATGTTGTATGGAGATTGCGGGATGGAAATTTGGGAAAGAGGCAAATGGAGAATATGGGAGAGAAACGAATGAGCTTTGGGGCTCCAAATTCAGATATAGATCTAGGAGAATTGAGCCTTGTTGTTGGAGGTTTTGGGCACGGGGGCCAAAAGGTTTCACTTTTGAAGCCTTTTGGGTTTGGGGTCCTGAAAGACCGATCCCAGACAGGCTGGGAGGAATTTGGTTTGGTATCCGGATAACAACATCATCCAACATCATCCAGAAACCGACACGAAAACCAGGTAAGTACATCATCCAGGAACCGACACCAAAACCAGGTAAGTACATATGTCTAATTTGATTTGTTTAGTCATAAAATTGGAAAGTATATTCTGTATATTCTGCTAGAAATGAAAGTTTATACAATTATAAATACAGTATGTTAGAAATGAATTTAGATAGAAAAAAATTTAAATAAACAGGCATATACTGTTAGAAATATTTGTAAATTACAATTACAAGCCTTACATATGGTATCAGAGCCAAATTCAAACACTTGGGACCTTAGCGGTTACCATCATATTGATAAACATAAGAAAATTCTCCTATTTAACACTAAGTGTTAAGTTTACATATTCAAAACTTTTGGTACAAGGGTAGTTAGAAGGTCACAACTGGGCAGAGAAGTTGACATTCTGGGCATAACTACAAAACAAATTAGCCTTGTGATTAGGCCGCAGCCTAAGAAAGACAGTGAAATAATTTGAAGAGTATAGAAGTACTGTTCTTAAAAGGACCAAGAGGCTAGATTAATAGCCCATTCAAGGTCGAATCCTTTAGTAGAAGGAGCGGAGTTCTGGGCATAAATATTAAGGTCTGAAATCACCTTTCAAATTAAGAATACCGGTCCGTTAGCAAGTAAAGTACCTAGTGCCAAGTTGATTGAAGGCACTGTAAGCATAGTTAAAAGTTGATTGAAGGCACTGTAAGCATAGTTAAAAGGATCAACTTGAAGTTACAGTCACACAAGACCAAGACCGAACTATGGAAGATCTGTTACAGTCATATATATAAAGTCAGAATTGTAGACAGAGGTATAGTAGCCAAAAATATGTATCCAAAAATGTCATCCCAACATTTATAGTTCTGTGCATAAACAAATGACCGAAAATTCTAAGTTAAGACTTTGAAGCAAGCGAAAAGACTACTGAATACCAATTCTCAGAAATGAAGTTGTTATTATCTGTAGTTTTTATTCATAAGAATCTAGGCATCTATATAAATAAGAACCGAGCCCCGCAGTAGCTAAGAAGCTAATCATATTCCATCAACATAGAATTTTCCATACTGAACCAAAAAAAAAACAAAACAAAACAAAACAAAAAAATCTCTGTTTTGGGTCAACTTCAGTGCTTGTTTCTTTGTTATATCCTGAAGTTGTCATAAACAAAATTGTAATTATTCATTGCCTGTCATAAACAAAATTGTAATTATTCGTTGCCTGTCATAAACAAAATTTTAATTAATTGTTGTCTATCACAACAAGAAGCTTCTGGTCGATGTAAACATCATAATAACCTGTTGAATCAAAACAGTGAAAACATGTTAGTGTTCAAACATCATAATAACCTGTTGAATTAAAACAGTGAAAATATATTAGTGTTCAAAATTCATAGCCTCAGAAGCCCAAGAAATGAGTGAGATTTGAGCTTGGAAGTAAAGGGGATCCCGCTAGACAGTTGGAAACTGAGCATGATGACATTGAAGGTGTGAACTCAAGAAGGATACCATCAATAAGAGGCCCTGGTTCTTCAGATTTAGCACAGAATGACTGTGTTGGAGTCCCTGACTATGTTAAGAATCCCTCTAAATACATACACAATACATTGGATTGGTCAGACAGAATGAACATGCAAGCTTTTAAAGATTTTTCTCAGCTGGTAAAGTCATCTGGCTTTGCATCCGCACAATTGGATTATTCTGTGGAGCAAATAAATTCGGTTACTTATGTTCCTTTAAAAAAAAAAAAAAAACAGCATGCTTTGAGAACATGAGAAAGAATTCAGATGACAGTCAATTGTCAGACTACAGCGGAGGTTTCAAGTCAAAAGGCTAATAAACCTGCTATTATTCCTGTTGGTATTGCTGCTAGTCAGGTAACATAAATTGATCTACCTACAGTTAGTAATGCCGAAGGTGAATTGGAGGAATTGAATATCATAAACAGAAATGCTGGATTACTAAGATCACGACAATATAGGTCAAAATCTTAAGCATACGAGGTATTGGAATCATGCGCTGAGGTTGTTTGGCTGCCTCCTTGAGCCCTTCTGCCGTAAACAACTTCTTATCGGTTTCTGGTATCAACGACCCCATCTTTCTTCTTTGAATGTACCTTGGCTACAACTCTGTTTGGACAAAACCACTCCTCCGACCACCCTCAACTGGTATCGCGTATCAGTCCTTTGAAGGAGGAAGTGTAAGGAAATGCGGCAAGCTTATGAGGTTCTAAGGTTTCACTATGTTACAAGTTTCGGTTTTTAAAGTTTAAGCGCCGTGTGAGGTGACGTCTGGAGGGCCAGGTGGAAAGGTCATAGTCCCTCCACATTTCATTTCATAATATTCACACATCAAACGAATTAAGGGAAATGGAGAGAAATTTTGCTAGTTGGTGGCAGTGACTCACATGAATTTAACACGTTGATGACGCATGAAAAGCCGCCCGCAGTGACTCCAGCAGTGCGTCAACCGAACCAACGTAGAGCTGGAGAATCCCGAGGAGTCCTGTCTCAGCTGCGTTGCCATTAAATCGGCATGGCAGAGTAATTAAATGACAGAATTCTGGTGGGTGGTAAAGCTCGATGCATGAGCTGAGTTGTCCCATAGTGGTGTGGGTGAACATATTTAGAACCATAAACATAAACATAAACATAAATGTCAACCATAGCAATACCACCGCAAACTTTATCCATTTGTATATTCAATATTTGTGTAATTTGATCACTCGAATTCAGATGCGTTTAATGCATTCCAAACTTTGTAAAGAATTTTGACATAATTTCCCTACTTAATCAACACGTGAGTGTATGTATATTCCCAAGGCCGATGATACTTCGGTTATTGCTGACTTGTAGATAAACGGTTTTTGAGTTAATTTATCTCTTTACAGGGCTATTATAAACAAACAATAAAATTAGTAGGTCTGATAGCCCGCTCTCAGGCTTTAGTAGGACGTCTTTTCTAGGATTTCTGTTTTTATTTTACTCATTTCAAAAGTATTACGAGTTCTGTATTTTTTTGGGAATCTACGTTTATATGATATTTTGATTTTAATCTATCCCATCTTGGTAATATTAGCAACTTTAAGTAGTTACTGGAGTATGCGGTCTGTATGTTTGCATATGATTTTAGCCTATGCAGAAAAGACCATGAATTAAAAGCATATAAACCCATACGGGAAGCAAGGACTTGTTTGGTTAAACAACACTGTCCCAACAGATTGACAGATAGAGAAGGTATTTTTCTCTGTAAATTTATTATTCTTGCATGTTGGATTTCAGCGAATGTAGAAAAACCCATGAACTAGAAACATATGGAATTGCCCATATGATATACAGGAAATGAGAGTTTGTTCTATTAAACAATATTATCCTAGTAAACTAATAAGAGACGAGAAACTGGTTTTCTCTGTAAAGTTAATATTCTTGGTTGTAGAATCTCAACATAAAAAAAAAAAAAAAAAAAAAAAAAAAAAAAAAAAAAAAAAAAAAAAAAAAAAAAAAAAAAAAAAAAAAAAAAAAAAAAAAA
>APFE031016298.1:0-32596 GCA_000404065.3 Pinus taeda | reverse complement strand
AACCAACAATGTAGCAGAGTACGAGGCTCTATTGTTGGGTCTTGAGTTGGCAAAAGACTTGAGGATAAAGTTGCTTAGTATCAAGGGGGATTCTGATCTAGTCATTCTTTGAAGCCTAATAAAACCCCTCTTTGCTGATTTTCCCCACACTGAGGTTTTCCAGGGTAAAAGCTGTGTAAAATTTATGTGCTTGGATTTCTTGATTCTGCTTTACATAATTCGTTAGAAGCTCAACTGTGTTAATTGTGTGTAGATTTCAGGTTTGAGTTTTTTGGGTTTCAGTAAACATAAAATTATGGGTATTGGCATGTTAATCATTTTGCTAGTCTTAGAGAAAACTAACATTCATTACAGAAAAAAGAGTCTCTCATGACAAAAAATCAGTTTGGAGATTGTCATATAGCCAAAGATATTTAGTGTATGCACAATCTAAATGGTGGTGATTTGCTTGTCTTCAGATCTCCAACAAGATGAAATCACCCTTTGGCCACCCAGAAAGGATAAGTGCAGATCAACAACCACATAATTTATTAGAAGTCGTTTTCCAAAACAACCAGATACCTTTAAGTGTATCAAACATAAGCATCTGAATCTGGATCATCGACTCTTATAAAAATATGACTGTGCACATAGAATGCTCTTCCTGCATCTACTAATACTTCTTGTTGTGTCGCTAGACTCACGACACCAATCTGATAAAAATTTATCAAGCACTCTTCAAATGTATTCAGAACCCCCTCAAATGACAATGCAAGTCTCATTAACGTGACCTGATCACTGATCCCTATGATGCATGTGTTGAGCTGACTTCTAAACAAATGAGAGGAGAACATTGAAAACAAAACTTCTTGCAGAACAAAAGTGTCATGAGAAGTCTTTGGAGGAGGAGATTTCAAAATGCAGATCCACACAACTTTACATTTGAGGGAGAAACCAAAAAAATCAATCTATGAGGCATTTCATAAGGCATTGAAGCAAAGGATTATGAAATGAGAGGAGAACATTGAAAACAAAAACTTATTGCAGAACAAAAGTGTCAGGAATAATCTCTGGAGGAAAAGGTTTGGAAATGCAGATCCATCAACTCTATAATTGAGAAACCAAAAGATTTGATCTATAAGGCATTTCATAAGCCTTTGAAGAAAAAAGAATGAAATAATTTACTATGTATTCAGCTTGTGTTTTAACAAGTGATAAAGGGGAAAAACATTTTAATATTTTGTTATCAGTGCCATGATTAGAAGCAACATGCATGGGCATACCATTTTTCAAACAATAATTTTTACAAATTTACATACAATCTCCATTTGTTGTTGCCAGGGATGTATGTGAAGTGGAGACTCCAACTCTGAAAATAGTAACAATTCTTCTTCCTCAACCATTCAGTCCCACAACATCAACATTGTTTTGATAATGCGTCCTCCCATGAATAGCGAATGATTGCTTCACCATTTAGTCACCATGCCCATAAGATCATACGTGCTCCGCTACCAATTAAAGAACTAGAATTAGCATAGAGATGAAGTGATAAACACACATAAGATGGAAAATGAAAAGCACTTAATCAATCATATTAACCATTGTGGTACATATATATAGTACAATGATAAGTAACCACCCATACAAAGAACTTGATATCTAATCATAAAGATCATACATGATATAAAATAAATCATACACAGGCTAACATAATCTAACCTATATATGAATACAATAGGAGGATTTACAATTAGGAGGGGATAAAATGCCAAAATTGTTGAGGGTTGGTTCAAGGTGGCCAACACTAAACTGTACATTTTCCTATGGTGGGTTGAGAAACCCATCCTATTAGAATAATACTATTTAGTGTTTAATGCTCATTCTTATCAGCTGTTGCTATTTTTATCTTTTTAGTAGTTTCTTAGATGAAACTGGTTGTTTCTATTTCCTAATAGAAACTTGATGTTTCTATTACTGTAAATATCTCTGTATTATTATTGAGCTTCATTTTGCTCATGAATCAATTCAATTCATTCATTGATTATGGTATCAGAGCACAGGTATCATATTTCGAAATAATTTTTCATAGGTTGAAAAATTCCGTGCTTCATTTCGAAATTGCTCTTCTGTGGAGGATTTTTTCAGTTTTCATTTGGGACACTGATAAAAATACATTTGGCATCAGCGATATGGGCATCTAAACATGCAGTATCTCTCTCAGCTTTCTCGGGAGGGACTTGTGTCAGGGTTACCTGATATTCAGACTCAGCAGTTGGGCGTATGCGGTGCTTGTCAAGCTGGCAAGCAACATCGGTCTTCATTCAAGGATGGAGAATCTTGGTGCGCATCTAAGGTACTTCAGTTAATTCACGCTGATATTTGTGGTCCTATGAATACATCTTCTATTACTGCTTGCAAATATTTTTTGCTTATTGTAGATGATTTCAGTAGAAAGATGTGGGTGTATTTTCTAAAATATAAATCTAATGCATTTAGTACCTTTCAGAAGTTTAAAACCTTAGTTGAAAAAGAGTTTGGCTGTAATATCATGACTCTTAGGACAAATAATGGGGGGGAATTTTGTTCTTCTGCTTTTTCCAACTTCTGTGATAATCATGGCATCAAACGCCAGTTAACTACACCCTACACTCCTCAGTAGAACAGTGTTGTCGGACGTCGCAACCGTACGGTTGTTGAAATGGCTCGTTCCGTGTTACAACACAGGAATGTTCCGAACAAATTCTGGGCTGAAGCAGTATTTACTGCTGTCTATCTTCTTAACTTATCACCCACTCAGGCTGTTAAGGGGAAGACTCCCGAAGAGGTTTGGTCTGGCCGTAAGCCTCAGATCAGTCACCTCAAAGTATTTGGCTCAGTTGCATATGTCTGGATTCCAGCTGCTAAGCGCTCTAAGTTGGATTCCAAAAGCCAGAAACTCATGATGACAGGGTACAATGATCATCACAAGGCCTATACGCTGATAGATATAGCCACTGGTCGTCTTAGCTTCAGTCGTGATGTAGTATTTGATGAAGACAGAGGATTCTTTCAGTCTTCTCCTTCTGAGCAGTGTTATGAGGATTAGCCTCACAGTGTTCTTCTTCCAGTAGGTCCACCTGATGGGAGGGATGATGCAGCATCAGGGTTTGATAATATACTACTTGAGCTTCCTCCGGAAAATAACCCTCCTCTTGCTGCCCCTATTGTTCTTGCGCCTTCTCCACCTCCTCTTGATATTGGTTCCTCTACTCTTCGGCCTAAATGGTGGGCTAAAACCATTGGTGATCTACGGGATGATGAGCTCCTTGAAGGTAGAACTTATAGACATAAGAGCACACAACAATCTACAGTAAATTTTGCTCTTATGGCTAACCTACACAGTATCTTTGAGCCTCAAACCTATTCAGAGGCTAAGGGTACATCTGAGTGGGAACATGCTATGGAAGTTGAATTCCAGAGTCTTCAGAAGAATCACACGTGGACCCTTTCTGATCTTCCTGCAGGGAAAAAGCCCATCAGCTGCAAATGGGTGTATAAAGTGAAATACAAAGCTGATGGAACCCTAGACAATTATAAAGCTCGTCTTGTGGCTCGAGGGTTCTCACAGAACGAAGGCATCGACTATGAGGAGACTTTTGCTCCTATAGCCAAGATGAGTACCATACGGCTTGTCCTTGCCCTAGCAGCTCAGTTCAGTTGGAAAGTTCATCAGATGGATGTAAAGAGTGCTTTCCTAAATGGTGACTTACAGGAAGAAGTCTACATGACGCAGCCTCTAGGATTCAAGGTTGTCGGACAAGAACATAAAGTGTGTAGATTAGCTAAAGCTCTCTATGGATTGAAACAAGCTCCTCGAGTTTGGTACATAAAAATTGATCAGTACCTGACAGATCACGGCTTTCAACGAAGCCCATCTGATGCAAACCTGTATATCAAGCATATTGGTGATGATATTTTGTTTGTGGTTGTCTATGTGGATGACCTTATCATTACTGGCAGCTCGGGGATCAAACAAGACTTATGCAGCTCCTTTGATATGCAGACTTGGGACTTCTTCATTATTGTCTGGGGGTTGAAGTCTGGCAGACTGAGAACAACATCTTTCTCTCTCAGTCCAAGTATGCCAAAAATCTTATGGAAAGGTTCAGAATGCAGGATTGCAAACTGGTCACAACTCCTATGGAACCAGGGCTCAAACTTTCAGCTCAGTCATCCTCCCCCCTTGTGGATGAAACTTTATTCAGGCAATTAGTAGGCAACCTCATCTACCTTACTTGCACTAGACCTGACATCAGTTTTGCAGTGAGCTACATTTCCCGCTTCATGTCAGTGCCTAAGGCTGATCATTGGATAGTAGCAAAGCGTGTGCTATGATATGTCCGTGGCACTCCTGATTATGGGCTCCTGTACACTCAAAGTTCCGATCCTATACTCAGTGGTTACACAGACTCTGACTGGGCCAGTTCGGTTGATGACCGTAAATCTACAGCTGGGTATGTGTTTAGTCTAGGATCTGGTGCTGTCACCTGGACTAGTAAGAAGCAGCAGGCAGTGGCTCCCTCCTCAACAGAAGCAGAGTATCGGGGAGCAGTTAAGGCATCCTGTGAGGCAGTTTGGCTTCGACGTATGCTTGCGGATATGCATGTTTCCCAGACAGGTCCTACTCCCTTGTTTTGTGATAATCAGGGAGTGCTCAAACTTGCCAAGAATCCAGTCTTTCATGAACGAACAAAGCATGTTGAAACCCATTGCCACTACATTCGCCAGCTTGTTGAAGAGGGATCCGTTCAGTTGCGATATGTTCCCACAACGGAGCAGCCCGCAGACATCTTCACCAACCCTGTTGGTCCTGATAAGTTTGTAAAATTCAGAGGGTCTATTGGTGTTGTAAATAGATTGACCATTAAGGGAGGGTATTAGAATAATACTATTTAGTGTTTAATGCTCATTCTTATCAGCTGTTGCTATTTTTATCTTTTTAGCAGTTTCTTAGATGAAACTGGTTGTTTCTATTTCCTAATAGAAACTTGATGTTTCTATTACTGTAAATATCTCTGTATTATTATTGAGCTTCATTTTGCTCATGAATCAATTCAATTCATTCATTGATTACATGCGACTTTTGGTTTTTTGGCATAGGTTGGATGATGTAGAGTCTATTCACATGCAACCATCAGTGGAAAAAGAGAGATTGAATGCTTATACACAGATATGTATGATATTGGATGAAATGACTGCAACACTGGAACAAATGCTTCATGTGCTAATAAGAGCTAGCTATGAATAGCCTGTTGAAATTTCTAAGTCTAACCCGTTAGAAATTTTATCTGTATTCTTTGGTTTATTTCTCCTACTTGTTAATTACGAACAAGTTATTTAAACATATAAATATCAAAATAAACACAATATAGTGTCAACCATCTACAAATCAACAGCTAAAAGAGATAGCAAACACACAAGTGACACCGTTATTTTTGAACAACTCGTCCCTGGAAAAACCCAACTTGGGAAAACCGATGCAACAATTTTGAGGGTTATTTTATTATGCAGTCTATTTGAGTACAACTGGGTGCCAAACTGGCTCACTCGATAGAGAAAATAATCCGACAGTAATACCTCTCTATTCGGAAGCAGATATTCAGAAAATCTGCCCCACGAAACCCCCTCCATCACAACTGAAGCATTGCGTCAGCCTGAAAACCCCTTGCGTCAGCTCCTTGAGTCTCTGCGCAACCTCTCTAGCTCTCTGTGTCACTCCAATAGCCTCTGCGCTTTGTGCTAGTCTCTACGTGTCTCCCTTTGGCTTCTGCGTCTCCTCTCTACCTCTGCGCTGGTCTTCCAACACTATCTCTGCCTCTTTGTCTCGTACTCACTACACCTCACTGCAAACTGATCACTGATTCGATTTTTCTTAGCAAACCCCGCTCTAGAAAATCGAATGACTGATCACTCTGGTGTCTTCTCCAACTGACCCTCAAGCCTCCTCTTATACTTTTCATGTTGGTCCTTCAACGACCGAGATTACATCTCTAATCAACGACTAAGATTAGATTTGGCTTGATCCATGTCATTTGGAACCTTCTAACCCAGTTTTATATTAATAACGATTAATATTTTATTTTTCTTAAGTTTAGACTTAGGAACCCCATTAAAAATATTAATTATTTTAATATCTCCTTAACCGGGTAGACACTGCCCAAACCATTTCTAGGTCATGGAGATCTCATGTACTTTAGCCTCTTCATCAATTTTCATGGCTAGAGCACATCCGATGCTACCCCAAATCAACACTCCCTCTTAGCGAGCACTGTGCTCTAGTAATACTCCACATTGAGCATCACTTTGATTATACGGCATCGGTACCTGTGCTGATGCTAGGCCTCCCCGCCCAACATCCTCTGCACTGCTGCATCCTGTACCGCTGCCCATGGCCTGCCACTGCCACTACTGCATCTGTACGACAACTCCCTCTGCATCCATGCTACTGCTGGTCCTTTCTCCGAACACTGCATCTGCACTGCAACCCCCCTTCTTGTCATGTTGCATCATGCTACTGCTAACTACTACTGCACTGCAACTCAGTTAGTGAGAAGTAAGTAACTGATCCACCCAACTACTGACATCCTTGTTAGGCTAGAAGCACTCTCGATGCTGAAACTCTCTCTGCTGCTATCTCGTGCTCCCTCTACTGCCTCTGCGCTGCTGCAACAACTCCCTGCCTCTCACACTGCTGCAAACCTATATGTGCTATCCTGCACTGTTGCAACCTCCTTTGTGCCTCTCGCGCTACTGCAACCTACTAGCTCTACGCTGTTCGGGACTACTGCACTGTAGCACTCTCTGCCGCTTCATCCGCATCTGTTTTTATCGACTTCCGCCAGTCCTGCTACTCTCTCTTTGGGGCTCTCGTAGCAAGGTATAATCTAAGAGTTTGGGTACCTCAAGGATCCTGCCTCTCATCGCCTGTAGTCTTCCTGACTACAACTCGATGTCTCCCCACCTCTTCTCTAGAGGTACATGAGCACTCATGGCACAATCATCCTCCTCCTCTACCTCCTTTTCCGCCTTTGCTGGCGCTGCCTTGGAGTCAGATGCCTCTCCTTTAGTATTCTTCCTCGGACACTGGTTCACATAATGCCCTAATTCCCCACAGTTGAAGCACTTTATCTTGGAGAGGTCCTTTTTCTTCCTTTTCTCTTGCTTCCCCGCAGATGCCAGAGCTGCATCCTCTTCCTCTTCCTTCTATATCCAAACTCCTTTGCTGCTACTTCCTGTGTTGCTTAACCATCTGATCTCTTCTTGACAAAGAGCTGCGCACAATTCTTCCCAATTTGGAAGATTCGCCCTGCCCAGAATACTCGGACAAATGTTTCCCACTCCTTAGAGGCTGTGTTTAGGGCAGTCCTCACCATCAACTCCTAATCCGGCGTGGCCCCTATGGAAGTCAATTGGTCTCGAATCTCCTTCAATCTGCCGAGGAAGTGATCTATCTACTCCCCCTTCTGCATCTGGTATGACCGCAGTTGATTCTCTAGCAACATCTTCCTCTAAATGGAAGTATGTTGGTACAATGTCTTCAAGGCGTCCTGTTGACCCTGCCGCCTACACCTATCTACAAGTTAGTGAGAAAAGCCTTCAACCCCACAAGGTGTGGTTGGTGGCAGGGAACTCAGAGAAGGGGCTGTCACACTAATCCCGACTCTTTCCGTTTGAGCTATCTCCTAGGTTAGCTAAGGGGGGTGGTCCCTAATGAAAAGTTAAGTTAAAAGATGTGAGTTTCTAAGAGAGTGTTATAGTGAAAATGGATTACTTTTAACGATTTATGAGCAAATATGAAGTGAGCAACTTGAAATAACAATGCCAATCATTAATGTGATTAAAAGCCATAAAACTAGTGTCTTATAAGGAATTTTCTCAACACTTTAAAGATATATTTGCTCAAAGTAAAATGCAATGCTCTCAAAAGAGAAAGCAAAGTAACCCTGAAATGTAAATAAGAATTGTTAGCACAAGATATATAAGATACAAAATGCTTTTGAGATAATCAACTTTTTAAATCAAAACATGTGAAACATATCTTGCCAAAACCCAAAAATTAGTAATTAGCTTGGAAATGTAAAAGAAAGGAAGTGCTAAAATAAGACATCAATATGCAATTAGACTTGAAGCATGAAAAGAAAACACTTGTTTGAAATGATTACAATACTTGCTTTTGGAATAGACTTTGCATATGAAATTTCAAACTATCAAGAGACAAGTAAAGTAAATGTAATGGAAAGTGCTCTTGCTTAATTTTATTAATTATCTCTACAACAAAATTACAATTTAACTTTTCAATCCTCAGACCTCACCTTCGCCCAAACATATGGATCTCACAGTGAGGAGTCAATAGAGGAGTAGAGAATCCCTAAGATGTCTACTTCAACCAACTTATGTTGGAGGTAAAATTTTAATGAGGCATTCCTACACTAAAATGCCTAGATGAAATGCAGATTGTGTTAATTCCCCAAATTAAAATAATGCTACATGTGAATGCTTCAAAAAGATTGATTTGCAATGCTTGAAAAATAAGTAGTGTTCAACATAAGTTGCAATTACAACTTCAATTGGAGGAATAAAATTAGCTTACAAGTGTTGCATGTGTGTCATCGATGAATTAAAATGATACAAGTAATTTGCTTGAAAGTAAAATTTGTGTCAAATAGACAATGACAATAAATTGCTCCAATATTCAAGATAACAATGTAGCATAAAATTGAAGCATGTATTCAAGTGCTCATGAAACAATTTACCAAGGTAAATGGAAACGAATCAAAGTTTGTTAAGAATATATAATGCTTGCATGTAAAGGATGAATTGCCCAAAGTAAAGTGTAAGTTTGTAGTTCCAAGCGACAATGAGATAGAAAATGCAAAGCTCAAATGAAATTGTAACAAACATTATCTAAAAATGAAATGTAATAGGGAGGTTGTGTTAATTCCCAATTAAAGCATGAATGAAGTGTGAAAGTTTAAACCATGCAAATGTCAATCCACCCAAGAGAAGCCTCCCTTTAAATGGGGAGATAGGATACCATTGGAGAAATCCCAAGCTCCCACAAGCAAATTAGATTTTTTATTAATATTACAATGAGAAGAGAGCCCTTCAAAGTCCTTAACTAAACTTCAAGGAGAGTCCTCACAATAATTGCTTGAAACTTGGACACTAGACCTCCTTTCTTGAGAAAGTAGTGATAAGATTTCACAAAAATTATGCAAGGGAAATAAGGTTGGATTTCTCTCCAAATGCCCATGGCTTAGAGAGGAAAATGGGAAGCCCTCTAGTGAACTCGACTTGGCCAAAATAAGCCTTAGAAGGGCTCACGACATCCTTGGAAATCGAACCCCCAACATTTTCCAAAGGTCTTGCAAACACTTGTTAGATGTTGTGGGAGGTTGCTCTTCAAAATCTGCCACACAAGAGTTAACAAACAATCCAAACAATGACTGCAAAATAAGTTAAGTATTAGTGAAAAAATCAACAAGATAAAATGTATATGTACAATTATAATTTACAAAGGCTAAGCTAAAGAGTGAGAGTAAACTCTCGTCTTTGCTTAGCCATCTTCAAGCTCTTAGATAACAAATGAAAGAAATGAAGTACAATGTTTTTTAAAAGAGATTTAAATTTAGAAGTGCTTGGCTTGTGTACAAGCTATGTGCCAAAACCCCTGCAAAACCACTTTGTAAGATAAGACTATGAAGGCTCAAAGAACAAATGAGCGTTTCTTTAAGAATGTATCAAGAGTGGGTTGGTCTCTATAAAGACTTTCCCTCATGCTTGATTCTGTGATCCCAACAAGATGTTTCCTTTACAAAACTTCAATCAAGAATTAGTTCCATATAGATTTAACAATAAACAATGATAAGAAACTCTAAAAATTTATCTAAAACCAACTAGAGCATTCTATACCTAAAGCATACTTCTAAATCAAATGTCAATGCAAGATAGCTTTACATTAACAAATCTACAAGAGCATATGGAAACAAATTAGATCAAAGCATGAGTAAAATGAATTATACCAATGATCAACAATTCATCACATTTCCAAAGGAGAAACACCTCATGAATGAAACCCCAAAGTCTTTATTGATATTTTTGAAAGTGTACAAGGCAGCAGCGCTTCCGCAAGCACAATAGTTGGTAACAATATGATACAAATGAGAGTTCAAGGCTCTATTATATAGAACTATGGGAGCCAATCCCAATGTAGAAGTGATTAAACAAGTGGCATGAGGTGACAATCCCAAAGAGAAATTCGAATTCGTTGAATGGAGCTCCAGTGCCAAGTGTAAAAATCGAATTTTGGCAAGTGGACATCATTTTCTTCTTCCCTTATGTGCCAAATTCGAATTTTATGATGGAATAACAAGTGTATATGGGTGGTAACCCATGTGGGGACAATTTCGCACAAAAATCTCCACCAAATATTCTCCCAAATCCTCCCAAATGTGCATTAACTTAACAAATTTGAATTTCCAAGTAAGCATCTTTCTCTTTTAATGCCAAAAATTCGGTTTTATTTGAGCACATGTCGTTTCCTTGATTTTAGGAGTCCACATCACCTTGGGACTTCACTTTAACTCCCCCATAATTTTCCACCTCATTTCCACAACATTTAGCATGTGTGGATTTTTATTTTTCTCCATTTATTTAATTTCTGGCCTAATTAATTGCTAGATTTTCCACTAAATTTAAGAAAAGTGGGTTTTGAAGGTTCAAAACACATGTTTAATCCATCAAAGTGTTATAGTAGAAAGTTGAGGGTGAGAGGTGTAAATTTCATTACTCATACCCCATACAATTTCTTTAGACATCACTTATTACATTACAAGTACAATTTTATTTGCAATTTTTGACCTGCGGGAAATCTAAAAAATTAAAAAATGACTACCTAGACATAACCAAATGCCACAAAATTTTTGTGTGATCTAGTATGGTAATATACATTGACTCTAGACACTAAGATGTGTTAGGGGCTCAACCTTCAAACTGTCACCTCGGCTTTGGCGTAAAAGTGAGTGAAAAAACCCAGAAAATTATCCGCCTCTGAAAAAGAAAGGATAATTAATCAGATAAAAAAAATAATCTAAGGTGTACTCATTTGTTGATCGAGTCCCAACATCCTAAGCTTGTTACATACTCAAAACTCATCATTACTAGTATCACTTATTACAATTCCATGCAGGGTGTGGAATCTAGGTACAAGAAAGATGATGAGAAAATAGAAGTAGAGTTAAAAAACTCTGTTGATTGATGATATCTGATGGTACAAGTGTCTTCTGGATCATCCTTGGGCATGGAGTCTTCATATAATCTAGGTGCCACTCCAGTGGTCAACACGTCCCACATTTCCTTTGCCGTTTCCTTCTCGACAATATGTTGGACCACATGATCCTTGACCCCATCAAGGATGATCCTTGACCCCATCAAGGATGATGCATTTCGCCTTGGCCATTGCCTCCTTGTACTTTTCATTGTCAGTTGGGTCAATTGGGATAGCCACTATTCTCAAGGTGAAGGCCTTGATGCGATGTCTATCTAGAATGGACAGGATCCTAGCCTTCATACCACAAAGTTGGACGCCCCGTCCAACCTGTCCTGATCCCTCAGTCCATTCATGGCCATCTCTTTTCTCTTCCTTTCGACTCCTTCGAGTCTCTACTTCCTTCAGGAAGTTCTCTCTTCGACTTCTTCTGAGTCGCTACTTCCCTCTGGAAGTTCTCTGCCAGACTCCCTCTAAGTCTTGATTTCCCTCTTGGAAATCCGCCTGCCAACCGTCGAGTCGCACCTCTCCGATCTCCTATGCACTTCCAACATTGATCAGGATTTCTTGCCTAGAAATCCGCCTAGGTAGCGACTCCCTCTACCTTGGTTTTGCCCTGTTAGGTATTGTTTTGTCTCGGTAGCAACAACACCCCACCAACTTCACTCCCCGCAATCTGCCCATAGCTTCCTATGCCCCAACAACTGAAGGATTGAGTCTTAGGCTCTGCGCAATCCCGACACTGGCTAAAATGATCCCGTAGCCAACTGCGTCAACCCTCCTGGTCTTTGTGTGGCTCTTCGTTAGCCTTTTCTGCCCTCCTCAGCTTTCGTGCTGGCCTTTCTCTGGCTCGAACTGATCATACAGTCCCTCTGCATCAACCCTTCTCTGCCGCTTTCTGCAAGGAACAACTTTTGTCACTTGGGACAACTGTTTCTTCTGCAAATGCTCTGCTTCAACTGATGCCTTCAGCTTTCCCGTGATTTGCAACCATGCTCTGATACCATGTTGAAATTTCTAAGTCTAACTCGTTAGAATTTTTTTCTGTATTCTTTGGTTTATTTCTCCTACTTGTTAATTACGAACAAGTTATTTAAACATATAAATATCGAAATAAACACAATATAGTGTCAACTATCTACAAATCAAAAACTGAAAGAGATAGCAAACACACAAGTGACATTGTTATTTTTGGACATCTCGTCCCCGGAAAAACCCAACTTGGGAAAACCGGTGCAACAATTCTGAGGGTTATTTTATTATGCACTCTATCTAAGTACAACTGGGTGCCAAACCGGCTCACCCGACAGAGAATAATCCGATAGTAATACCTCTCTATTCGGAAGCATATATTCAGAAAATCTGCCCCACGAAACCCACTCCAGCACAATTGAAGCACTGTGTCAGCCCTCTTGGCCTTTGCGTCAGGCTGAAAACCCCCTACGTCAACTCTCTCAGGCTCTGCGCATCCTCTCTAGCTTTCTGCGTCACTCCAACAGCCTTTGCGTCTGGCCTCTGCGCTCCCTCTGCTAGCCTCTGCATGTCTCCCTTTGGCTTCTGCATCTGCCGCTTTGCCTCTGCGCTGGTCTTCCAACACTATCTCTGCCTCTTTGTCTCGTATTCACTGCCCCTTGCTGCAAACTAATCACTGATTTGATTTCTCTTAGCAAACCCCACTCTAGAAAATCGAATGACTGATCACTCTGGTGTCTTCTCCAACTGACCCTCAAGCCTTCTCTTATACTTTTCATGTTGGTCCTTCAACGGCCGAGATCACATCTCTAATCAATGGCTAAGATTAGATTTGGCTTGATCCATGTCATTTGGAACCTTCTAACCCAGTTTTATATTAATACCCATTAATATTTTATTTTTCCTAAGTTTAGACTTAGGAACTCCATTAAAAATATTAATTATTTTAATATTTCCTTAACCGGGTAGAATCTGCCCAAACCATTTTTGAGCCTTGGAGATCTCATGTGCTTTAGCTTCTCCACCAATTTTCATAGCTAGAGCACATCCGATGCTACCCCAAATCAACATAGCCATCAGTTAGAGCTTTGGCCTCTCACTTAGAGTTGAGAATAGAGTGTAATTAGTATTGGTGGGACATATGCGTCTGTTTTCAGAGTGGTTATTGGGAAAACAAATGAACATTGGATGGAGAAGCAGAGCAAGATAGTTGTACAATAATTTGATTTGGTCTAAAATGTACTTGGTGTAGTAAGGTAGGCTATCCATACAGAGAATCATCTACATCGAGATAAAATTGTAGTGATATCTATAACTACTTTGTGAAAAGGGACAAGTTCATAAGCCATTATTGGGAAAATAAACGAATAGTGGATGGAGAAGCAGAGGAGGGTAGTTGTACAATAATGTGTGTTTGTGGAAAGCGACAAGCCCTGAGGTTATGCATATCATGATCTATCTACTTTATATGAATCTTGCTTCTAGTCACGAATAATGGTCTTGATATTTTGTTCTATTTTCATTTTCACTGAAAATGAGAAAAGAACGATTTATCTATTATGGCATATGTTTAATAATATAACTCAATGTTCATGCATTTAATTGTTTTAAATATAGAAAAAAATAAGCGTGTTTTATTTAGATCTTTAATAATTAATTTCTCTAAGTTTAATATTTTTTATTATGCCCATTCTCCTTTGTCCCTACAAATTTATGGGTATCCTTGTCATTTTTAAAATGTTTGTGGAATAACTTGTTCAGAGTGTTGATTAAACCCAACGTTTTGGACTTCTATGTGAGTCCATCTTCAGGGGAACGCCCAGATTCTTGAGAAAATTGGTGTGAAGTAGGGCAAGGAAAAAACAAGGATATATATAATGATAGATGTGGGGGAATTCTAGAGTCGGCTGGTGGAATATTTAATTATGATTCTTAATGTAATTTATTAGGGTTATTTAAGAGATAAATTAATTCAACCAGGAGATAATTTATTTATGAGATAATAATTTGTTTATGTTAATTCTATATGTGCATAATATTTCTTTTTAATCGATTATTTATTAATAATTAATTATGATAAGGGTTGTAGTCAAATCTTCTTAAATCATAATAGATCCCTAAGAACTTCACCTTAAAGTTTATAATAACTTGTATAATAAACACTTAAGTTTTATGATTAAGTTAAATTAATTAATCTAAGTGAATATTCTTAATATAATATATTAGGGTTATTTAAGAGATGGATTTAATTAAATTAGGGGATAATTATTTTATTTTATGTTAATTTGGTATGAGAATAATATTTCTTTTAATTTATTATTTATTAATTTTATGATTTCTTATAAAAAAACATTAATTTATAATTATATATGATATGGGGTGTAGTCAATAATAAATTCTTATATCAAAACTATATGTTTTATCTTAATTTTTTGGATTTAAACTATTTTATAATAACTTTTTTCTTTAATTAATAATGTTAAATCCTTATAAGCTGAAATAATTAATCTAAGAGAATATGATAAAAAATTATAAGTTAATGCTAAAAAATATAAGATTAGTTGTTATGAATGGTGTGATTTATGAAGGGTTTCCAGGTAGTACCAATGCTAAGGCCTTAATCACGGTTTATATTGTTCTTTCTTTTTTCAATTCTATGGCCTCTTTAATTTTCACTTTAGGTAATTCTCTTCCTTGATGACAAGTTTAGCTTCTTCCATATAGATCTAGTGTGAGGAGGAGAGAGCATGTTCTGCAAGAGAGGATTTAGATGTTCCATTCATAGATATGTCAGCTGCATGCTCCTTAAGCCTAATGTTTAACAATCTTCTGGTTTTGCCAATATATTGTTTTCCACAAGAGAAAGGGACTATGTACACCCCTTTTTGAAGTCTAGGGTTTATAGGGTCCTTAGCGGAGTCTACGATTTTCCTAATAGTGTTAGGGGGAGTGAATGCAATGCTAATGTTGTGTTTGTTTAGGATTCTTGAAATTTTATCAGTTGTTCCTTTTATGTAAGGTAAAGAGATTTTAGGAATGTCGAAGGTTTTCTTTACATTATTATTCTTTAGGGTTTGATGGATGGTTTTGTTAATGATGTTTTTATTATATGCATTATGTTTCAAAGACTTGTTGGAGGTGTTTTAGTTCATGTCTTAGGGTGCTCAGGGTCAGAAATTCTAGAGGCTCCTGTGGTTAGGTTTTAATGATTCCATATTTTTGCTTGGGATGGTGATGAGAGTTAGCGTGAAGGTATCTTTTCGTGTGGGTTTTCTTCCTATAAATTTTGGAGCTAAGCTTCTCATCTTTTTTGGATAAGAGGATGTCAAGAAAGGGTAATTGGTTATCCTTTTCTACTTCAATACTGAATTTAATGTGATTTGAGAGACTATTAATGTGAGTCCTTACCATTCTTCAAGCTTGTCCTTACCATAACAACATTTTGTGAAAACATCATCGACAAATCCTTTCCATTCTTCTGGGGAATAAGGAAAGGATTTGAGGGATTTCTGTTCAAAATGTTCCATGTATATGTTTGCAATTATAGGAGATAGAGGTGAGCCCATTGCTACTCCATGAGTTTGCATATAAATTTTACCTTTAAAGCTGTAAGATGATTTTAAGCAAGTTTTTAGGAGGTCTACAGTTTCACTATCAGTGATTGATTGCATAATGTTTAAGGCTTCATCCAATGTTATCATAGTGTATAAGGAAACAACGTCAAAACTTACCATGAGATCTTCATCTTTCATTTCAAGGTTTTTGGTCCATTGAACGAATGATGCAAAGTCTTTAATATAGGATGAAGTGTTACCCGCTAAGGGACGTAACTTTCTGGCAAGGAATGGAGAAAGGAGGTAGGTACGTGATCCTATGGTATTAACTATAGGTCTTAATGGGATGCTTTTTTATGAACTTTGGGAGCACCATATATTCTAGGAGTGATGGAGCTAGTAGGGGTGATTTTCTTCTTAGTATTACTGTCTAGAGAAGAGTCTTTTATTTTCTTAGTGACATCCTTAAGAATTTTAGCGCTAGGGTCTTTATCTAAGATTTTGTTGCATCCACTATTATTTATGTGATCTTCCATTTTTCTGTCGTAATCAGATCTGTTCATAATTACAGTTGCATTTCCTTTGTCTGCTTTTATGCTAAATATTAAAATATGTCTTTGTTCTTTTTCAGGTTATTTAGAGCTGTTTTTTCTTCCTTAGTTATGTTGCATGATGGTGGTTTGGAATTTCTAAGAATCTTAGCAATGTCCTGTCTAATTTCTTCAGCTTTAGTTAGATTAAAATCCTTTAAGGCTACCTCTATGTTACTGATTATCTCATCAATGGGGATTTTATTAGGAGTGATGGCGAAATTTAGAACCTTGTACCCTAATCTCCACATCTTTGGTTAATATATCATCCAGTGCTTGCTCTATTCATGTACTTGGTTGGATGAGCTTTGTTGTTCCTTAAAACTATGATGATATCCGTTCCGTGGCATATGATATTTGGTTCTTGGATGTGATAAGTTCAAGTCATTAATTAGTTTGCCATTTCAAGTTTTTATCATATTGCATTGTATTTTGGCTTTGATTTCAGTTTTGTCCAATTGATTCATCATAGGAGAGAGTGAATTGAGGAGTCCTCCCCTATTCAAGTATATTTTTAGTAGGTCACCACATTTCACAATTGGAGAGTATGAATTATGGCATTGGGAAGTAGTTGTGTTGTTATTATGATGAAACTTAGAGTCACTTCTTATCATATTAGAAGATCATCTTTTGAAAATAACTTATTTTTATCTTTCTTGTGAAAATAAAGGAGCTTGAGCATGCAAAAAAACGTAGTGCAAATATATATGGCGAAATTCGAGGATATGGCATGTCAGGTAAATTTCTTTTCGTTAGATGAGACAATGATAGTATAGTTCTTTTTAGTAGATATCAACACAATAATATGTTTTTTCAGTTTTTGCACAAGTATTGATATTGAATGAAATGGACTTGAAATAGTACTAGAAGGTGAATCGGCTAGTCTAATTTTATTATCAATGGTTTCTTTAGGTGATGCACATCATATAACACAACCTCAAAGCGATGGACATGGTGCATTTCTTGCAATGTATCGGGCTTTGCAACAGGTTTGCTCATGCTATAACTGGAATCCAAACTTTACAACTTCTTTTAGCCCTCTAAGACCACTCACATTACCCATTTTGCATAGCTGGGGTAAATATTTTGATGACGTAGAAGGTACCTGTCTAAATATTGTGTAAACTATTGAATGGTGTTGTCATTGATGCCAACGTTGGTTCTTGAATGCTCTTAATATTTGTCTGGAATGCATCAGTTGGAAGCTCCAAATAACAAGAAGCCCTGCTTTCCTTGATCAAAATGACAAGGAAGATCATGTTGGTTGGGCTCAAGATCATTGTCAATTGATTCTCCTCGTCATACCAATTCCAACGGTATGTGCCATGCCACGAGATTTGTCACCGTTTGAGAGATATGCTCTTTCAAAGTTAAAAGCCCCCATCATGTGGTCAAAACCCCCAAATGAGGTGACATGGCAGCTTGTCATTGGTTATGAAAGAAAGTCATATGGATGAAGTGGCAGCTCATGAAATTTAATTTTTGAGGGTCTAAGATAATTTTTTTTGCAGTATATCCGTGGTCCCAAAAGGGTGGGAATTTTTGGCTCATTTGAAATTTAAATTTTAAAGGTTTTTCTTTTTCCTCCTAAATTACCAAATCGACTTATCCTAAAGACACCTCCACAAATCTATATAAACAAAGGCACTTGGATCCTTAAGTGTGCATCGAATGAATTGAGATTTTTATGAGCATCAATTCACATTCTGTGAAATAGATCGGTGGCCGATTGCATAGTCTTGAAGATTCTCTTGATGGTTAAAATTCTGAAGTATCTTGTTGGGATGTTACTTCTGTTTATTGAAGGAGATTCATCATTATTCAAGAGTGGCTACTTGCTATTTCTAAGGCAGATCAGTTGTACAGGGCTTTGGTTAAAGTTTTTATTTACCTTCTTGGAGTTTCGCTGGTTGTTTCTTTTGGTTATTGAACAGCGATTTGGCCCCCTCCTTTTGAAGACTGATTCTTGAGGAAAAGCCACAGAGTAGGGGAGAAAATTCTTGGCCTTTGTCTGAGCTCATCCAGCCCTCCTACTGAGGCAAATTCAAAGTATTGTATGAGGTCCTCTGTGCAAATTCTTGAGATCTGGTTCATAGCACTTCTGTTGTCTAGTTTGAAGCAAATTTGTGAAGGCAACTCTAGCCCTACCTAGTACAAGACCGAACTCTAACATAATGCATTTCTATGGAAGCCAAGATTAAATCTAATAAGCAGTTCTGTTGAAAATTGCGGCCCTTTTACCGCACAACTCTAAGAATAGCTGTGGACTTATTTGACAATTCACATCAGCAAAGAAGCCACCATGAAGCAGCTTGAAGTAATCTTTGCTAAGCTTAACTATATTGCTTAGATTTGATCGTTTCTGGACCCCTGAAGATTGGTTCAGATCTTTAAAATTAAGGCAGAGATGGGCTTGATCTAACTAATGCGAAGTCTCCCTTTAAGAAGGATCTCAAGGGCATATTTGCGGCTCTCTTGTGGCTCTGATATTTAAGCTGCTAGCACACATATTTGGTCCTCTATGGTAAGGTTCTGTGGGTAATCTCAGTGGCATATTTGCAAAGTTGTTGACAATTTGAGGACCTTCTTATTGATACCCCTAAGGCATAGGTGGGCAGCTGCTTGAAGCTACCTGAAACATCTTTTAGGTCTAATGACATTATTCTAAGACCAATTCATCAAGGAACAGAATGAAACAACTTTAAGGTTGATGTAAGTTTGATGGACTGTGTTCATCTCGCTTTTCTGGCAGAATTGTTACAACGGTTTCAGTGAGTTATTTGTACAGCATACCTGCATTATTAGTTTGCAGACCAGAGAACCTTGATCTCCTTCAGGAGACCTTGAGAGCATGAGAACCAGATCCTATCAATCATTGAAAAGGGCTTCATCTACAACGTTAAAAACCCTATATAAAAAATTGTGGAGGATCATCCAAACAATATCAGAGGTTTGGAAACAAAGTCACAAGCATTGACAACAAATATTTTCAGACACCAGCTCAAAAACATTCTGGCACTCTATGCATCAACACGCTTGTGGAATGAAAGGCAGTTCTATAGATTGTACATCAGCAGGCTTGAGATTGGAGTATCAATGATAAGTTGCTTTGAAGTTTGTCACATCTAACGTTGAATTCAGAGAACCATGTCCTTGATCAGAGGCAAACTTCACATCAGCAGACCTAAGCTTTGACAAAAGATCAAGAACGTAGTGTTTTGATGAGTAGATATATCTGGTTAATGTTGAGATTGGCAATGAAATCTAAGGATTGTAAGTTTGTGCTTTAAAGAGCTTATGACCAGAACATTCACTGTGATGTTTAAGCATGAATGTATTAGACTAAAGCAAAGGATGACAGTGACTATTATAGTGTTCTGAAACTTCAGTAAACATATCCTTAAGCATCAAGTATCAACAGTACTAGAGATCTGGAAGTTCTTGACAGGGATGCTGGTACAGTATTGGTGTATGTGCTACTGTTGAATTAAGATTTGGCAAGAATTGTTAAGCAGTATTGGATTGCTGATGTTTGATGAGAGGCTGAGGGCAATTCAACAAGGCAATGAAAAACCTCCCGCCAAGTGTTGCTTTTCCTAGATTTGTTGCATGCACGTCATAACCTCGATTTTATTAAGACTTATGAACCGGATGCTATAGAGCTTCATTTCTCGCATCAATCTTGCAGCTCTGACATCCCACATTGCATCTAGGAGTCATCGACAGATTCAACTTAGTTGTTTTGGGGTAAACGCGCTTCACATGTCTTGCGCTGCGTTTTTGTCGCTTTTTGTGTTTCGGCTTGTGTGAATTTTGTCTGCTTGATTTTTGTGAACGCTTGCTGTCATTTGCATGTATGTCAGCTTGTACAAGCGCCATTGCAGTCTTTGTTCGCATCTCACGGCTATTGCATGCATAACACTGTTTTTGCACCGACGGTCGCCGTCGCGACGACTCACTTCACACACATGCATGCGTCCCATTTTCTGAATCCTGGACTTACTGTTTGCATGCATAATCATTCACTCTTGTTTTCACTCATCTCATCATTCATTTAGACTTCTCATGTTTTTAGTCACCCGTCGGCCGGTCTGGGCTGGCTTGGCTCGGACTGTGCCTTGCCTGAATAGCACTGTGCATTTCCGAAAGCGAAGGCTCCCTCCTTACCTCCAGAAATTGCGCAAGTCTGGCCCAACACTGACCTCCAGGCTTGCATTGCGCAATTCTTGGAGGCAGTTTCCTGTTGACCCCATAAACTTTGCAATGCAGTTTGCTGGTTGCATGTCACTGCTGACTGAAATTGCACATTACACAGTTTTAGTCCTCAACAGGCCAGGCTGGACTGTCCATTGTGCAATTCCAGCAATCAGTTAGCCTCCCGACAGCGCGAACTGTGTCATCCGCAGCCTTGGCAGTCAGTCTCCTAGCCTCTCGGTGAAAATTGCGCAATCTTCACGGACAATCACACAGGTATGTTGCATGTCAGTCCTCCAGTTGGTTTTGGTTTTCAACTGACAGATTGCTTTCCATGAGTGTTGCTATGTCTCCTGGTATCACAGGTGTCGTCCACCTCCCAACAGCACAGGTACAATGGCTTCCAGGAGAGCAACGTCAAAGACACTGTTAAGAGCGCAACTAGGGATGCAGTCGATCAAGCGTCTATGAACTTGCCTATCCACTAAGACATCAATTTGTACATGGACAAGGATATCAAGATGAATGGAAACGACATCGCAACGAGCAACACCATCAGCAACAATAGAAGGCAACATAGTTGCACGCTACGAATGCAAGAGGAAGGTTGTTGACAGCATAGAGGCGGAGCAAAGATGCAAGTTCAAAGCAGATCCACTCATGACGAAAGCAACTTTGGAGATTGAGGCTATGAGGTGACGGCGCGACACGAAGATCGCGCGAAGGCAGAGAGAGAAACAGAGAAGGAGTTGCATGTGCTGAAGCAACAACTCAAGGAAAAACAGGAGCTGCATAGATGAGAGAATGAGTTACAGTACGAACAGGTCCAACAGGAGGCGCAACATGCATAGACTGATGAAACTACGCCCATACAAGTTATAGATCCATTTAACAGCTGGCATGGAGCAGACAATGTGAGCAGTGCTGTCAATCGCATGCAAAGGTATTCAGGAGCATGGTGCCATTGTGCGCACACATGCGATCCTACCCATTTGGCACACTCACCGAGGCAAAGAAAAGAAGCAAGTCCAACTGGAGTTGAACATGTATTTTGACAAGTTGATGCCCATGGTCACCAGCACACACTTGGAGATCAACACAGACACTATGCATCAGTGTTTTGCTGGTCCAGCTGCACCCAAGACAATGATGCGCATGCTATCAGAAGAGTTGGATAGAGGATCCATATCAGTGTACCCAGATGCAAAAGAGACAAGAGTTCGCTTTCAGCAAGATGTCACCATTTAGCGCACGGACACCATCACGGACAACCAAGCTTGGCATCAGTTCGCCACCGTTGATCATCGCAAGGATATCAAAGAGTTGGTCTTACCACAACTGTCCGAGTGTTAGTGATGTCTTGCATGGCTTACTCAAGCCTATTTTTTCTCACATGGGTACATGTGCAGATTGTATGTAACATCTTGTCAAATGGAAGTTCAAGTGTTGATAGTTGAATGTAACAGTCATAGAGTAGTTGAAGAGTCATGAGGGTAGGTGAACAATCACAAAGGGGGATGTCAAGGGTCACCCACCCTTTTCTATTTATAGTACCTCATAACTCATTGTAGAGGCTTTTGGTCAGCCAAGCTTCTGATAGGAGTATCTTAGAAAAAGTTTGGAGAGTATTGTAACGAGCCTTGGCTTCTCCACCGTGCAGAGCTAGTATATCTCTTTGGAGGAGTAGGCGACAGTGACTGTAACGTTCCGCTGTCGGAACTAGTGGTTGGTCATAGTTGTATTGTATGACTGGAACTTTCACTTCTTAATATAACGGAGCCAACGCGTTTCATGCATACGTCGTATTGCATATGTCGTATTGTATTTCAGCTATCTCGTTTACTCTAAATGATACATGTATCTGTTTGCTTACGCATGCATGTGTAGCTATTTTTTGTATATGTATGTGTGAATCTTACTGAAATGTGTTGTTGGTTTAACCATCACTTTGGATCGCTAGCTTACTTGACTTCCATGTTGTGATGCATCTTTGCTTGTGTGTTCCCTTCTTAACTTCGTGCTTTCACAGGTTTCCAAGGGGCACACTCACCTCACCCTCCGTGTGTTAGAACCGCTCATGCACCTTCCTTGACTTGCTGCATATGTCACACCCTTGCTACCAAAAGGGACATGTTACTTGCCTCTGTGTGAAACCGCGGTCAAGGCGATACCGTACGACCCACTGTTGGGACTCCTACACCAAACGGTCTGAGGTCTAGTTGGGACTTCTTACCGGGGAGATCCCTTGACATGTTGGCAGGTCCAACATCGTCAACAAATTAGTAGTAGTGGTACGAGTCTGCAAGGATCAGTGCAACCTGGGTTGCGAGGCTTTGTACTCTTAGCACGGACTCAGTAAAAAATGGCGGGATCATTCAAAAGGTATCCGAGTTCTTTCGTAAAGGAAACGACGACGTAGAACAACACTGGTATCTGTGGGAAGCCATCTGGAGGGCTCGCCAGACGCCGGATGATGTGAAGTTAATCGATTTTCAGACCACTCTCAGGGAAAGGGCCTTGAGATGGTTCATAAAGTGGTTAGAGTTACACCAGAATCCAACTGTGGATGATGTTAAAAGAGAATTTGTACAAGAATTTAAACGTCCACAAACCAATGAGCAAGGGTTGTTGAAGTTGTGGGAAATAAAACAACGGGAGGGAGAGACTGCATGGGAGCTGATGTAAAGATTTAAGGACACAATTGGTAAACTAAGCTACCTGATAGATCCGAATCATCAAAGGGACTTGTTTATCAAAGCACTATTGCCTCTCACCCGTACGCCATTGACACAACATAAAATTGATACACTACAAGATGCTCTTGAGCAAGCAACTCGGATTGAAGCTATGGCAGGATACTCACACGAGAAGGAGGGGGAGCAACACGACATGATCGTCCATTTTGGGTCTAGAACATCAAATTACGAACTTGACAGAGAAGTTGAAGGATCTGCAACAAACCTGCCTGACGCGACCAAATGTATGGTGTACAACTTGCTTAGTGGAAGTTCATGTTGCTACATAATGTCCAAGGTTGTTGGGCGTAAATACCACATGTACACCAATAGGACCACCTGGGCCTACACCCGCAACAGGAGTCGCGCATATAGGGTTGCAAGGTTGATACCCCGGGCGCAACGAACCAGAGTACTATGAGGTATGCAGGGGGTATGGATACCCCCTTAGTCTGTGCCCGATATTGCAAAAATACTCCAATGTTTCAAATAACAATTACTATGAATTCTATGCTTCAACAACTCACTATACTTACCAGTGTAGGGCACTGGATGCTCTAGCTGATCGGTTAGACTGATCAACCTTCCGAGTCAACGAGACACCTTGAGGGCGAGGAGGAGGAGGAACAAGGGGCGGAAGGACAAGGGGCAAAGGTCCAATTCGCTGTTACAATTGTGATCAAGAGGGGCATGTTGCACGACATTGCCCACTACCAAGAAGACCATGGTGCTCTTAGTGTAGGGTCAACACGCATGCAACAGAGGATTGTCTAGAACTAACTGCAAGATGGGAAGAATGGAACCGTTAGAGGGGACCAAATTTAATTAATGTAGAGCCAAGGTTACCAGAGGCGCCCCCTTCTCGAATATCAATTTAGTCACACGAGGAGGAAAAAGGACTGGAGCTAATCTGAGAGCCACAGACCAACCCACGATTATAAGACTGGCCTCCCCAAAGCGCTCATATGACCCTGAGCAGCAGAAGCATTATTACAAGAAAGCCACAAAAGTTTTCAACAATCTGATAGGAGGTGGGGGGCCATAGGAGTAGCCAAAATGTCTTAAAGCTAAGAGCCCGGACCTACCACAGTCCACAATCCGACCCACCAAAGAATGGTTCAAATTATTTCTGCAAATCGTGAACGACGACCAGATGTTGGGGCAGTTTCCGAAAAGTCTGAAAGTGGCCATCCCAGAAGAGGCGATTGAGGGAGGAGTCATCTCTGCTAACCTACTCGAAAGACGCTCTAGGAGGGTACGAAGGAACAAGAAGAGAACGAGAAGAGAGTTCCAGATTGATGCTCAGATTGTGGGGTTCCAGATTAAGGACACTATGTTGGATCCAGGCTCAAATGCCAACATTTTTCCAAGGAAAACCTGGGAAAACCTCAATTGACGTTTTCACTAATCCAGTTGTAGATGGTGAATCAATACTGTATTCTTCCGATTGGGCAGCTGGAAGACATGGAAGTGGATATAGCGGAGATGAAGAACCATGCAGACTTTGAAGCAATAGACATCATGGGGGACAAGGACCCCTACCCAGCGTTGCTTGGGATAGAGTGGGCCTTTGAGAACTATGCCATAATCGACTTGAAGAAGGAACTGATGACTTTTGAGGTAGAAGGGGTTAGGGTGATTCAACCTCTAGACCCATATCAGGGACAAATATTCACAAAACCAACAGATGACAAGGAGGAGCCAGGATTGTTGGATCAATTGTATGGATTAACAACAGGAAGAAGGGTGGACTACATCAACCCAACGACTGAAGGGTCTATCAGCTGGCGGAGTAGTTCAAAGTTTGGAGGTTGGCTCAGAAGTCGCTTGGGATGACTAGCAACAGGGTGGATATGAAATCAACACTAGACATTGTGCCACAATTTGTTCGATCAATTGGATTGGCACTGAGGTATGAGACTTCCCTATCTTTAATGGTATAGATTCATCAAATTCATTTATCAACAGGATTGATTTGCAATTGTTATTGAAAAATACAAAGTACCTGTACTAAATGTCACATTACAGCGACACCGACAAGGTGGTGGGGAGTTCACTGTAACTACCTCCGAGAATGGGAGAAGATCAAAATAGCCATAGAAGTAAGATTCAGACAAGCGGGAGAGTACCCCCAAGATTTCGTCAAATACAGAAGGGACTCTTACATTCGACAACATTTGCAAAATTGTAAGGATAGATGGAATCAGGAAGGAGTTCCAAAGGAGTTGTGGGTGCATGATTTTATACACATCCTAGGAACCTTTCCAAGAAATAAGGAGATAGACTAGAGATTGGGATAGTTTGGCTGATCAATTTGTTAGCAACTTTTCTTTCTTAGTCGGTGACAAGAGGCTGACTGAGGCGTTGCACACTGTCAAGCGGATTCTGATCACAACAGGTCAGCTAACGGGGGGGGTGCATAGATCATAAGACTTTAGAGCATATCTACGAGTCTGGATATCATGAAACCGTAGCTTGTGGGAAGGTGGACAAAGAGCCGAATGAGGATGATCTGGAGGAATTACGACATCTATCATTCCACAAAACTGAAGGGGAAAGGGACATCAAGGATGGAGCTGTAATCGATGCTCCACATTTACTCCCATTGAAGTTGTGGAAACGTAACATCGGGACTGATGACAAACCAAAGTTAGCCTCAGTTGGAGATTATTGTGATGAGCAGATGACAAAGGAGATTTTCGACCTCCTGAGAGAATATGAAGACTTGTAATCTTCGTCCGTTGTGGAATTGAAGGGGATCAAGGGAGATCTAGGGGTGATGAAAATCATGCTAAAACCAGATGCAAAGCCAGAAAAGCATCGACCCTACAGACTGAACCCAAGGGTTAAGGAAAAAGTGAAAAAAGAGATAGACAAGATGCTAGTAGTACGGCTTATATTTCCGGTGTACGAGGTAGAGTGGGTAAGTCTGATTGTGATACAAAACAAGAAAGAGGTTACAAAGATAAGGGTCTGTGTGGACTGCCATAGTCTGAACAACATTTGTGTGCATGATCCTTTTCCTACACCATTAAGTGATGAATTTCTAGATAATGTAGCGGGGAATGAAGCCTACTCTTTTACAAATGGATTCTCTGGTTATCACCAAGTCAGGATTGCAAAGGATGATAAGAAGAAAACTACATTTACCACAAAATGGGGATCCTATGCCTATCATGTTATGCCATTTGGTCTCAAGAATGCACCTGTGCTGTTCTCAAGAATTGTGATTGCCGCCTTTAGAGATTACATCCACAGGTTCCTAGAAGTCTATATGGATGACTGGACAGTCTATAGTCTGTTGAAGAAACACTCCAATCTGCTCAGAATCATCTTCGATCGATGTGGACAACTGCAAATCTCGCTAAATTTGAAGAAGTGTATATTTGCAGTCCCTTTTGGCACGCTTTTGGGCCACATAGTGTGCAAAGGAGTATATGTGGATCCTACTAAGGTTGCAGCGATTGTGAATATGGACCCACCCATGTGTAAAACAACTCAGATCCACCTTGGGACATACCAGGTACTACAAGAAGTTTATCCGCAACTATGCCTCGATTACTGCACCTATGGAGAAGCTGTTGAGGAAGGGCTAAACGATTCATGTGGTCAGAAGAATGTGAGTCAACATACTGAAAGAACAACTAGTAAGTGCGCCGATCCGGGTCTACCCCGATTAGAACAAACAGTTCCATGTCCACATTGATGCATCAGATATTGCTCTGGGTGCTGTTCTAGCTCAGCCGGGGGTAGGGAGCCTCGACCACCCAATTTATTTGGCCAGCAGAAAATTGTCCACAACAAAAAAGAACTATACCACAACTGAGCGTGAGGCACTGGTGATGGTATATTCGCTTCAAAAATTCAAACACTATTTGCTAGGAGGCCCATTCAAGTTTTTCACTGACCATTCCGCTTTGAAATATTTCGTGAACAAGCCTGTACTTGGAGGAAGAATTTGCAGGTCGCTATTGTTATTCCAAGAATTCACATTTGACGTAATTGTTAAGCCTGACCGATTGAATGTGGGACTTGATCAACTCTCACGGCTGGAATCAAGAGAAAGTGGAGGATCTCTTGATGATCAACTACCAGACGCTGATCTATTCCAGATTGAAGCAGTACCAGATTACTTGGAAGACATTGCAGCCTTTTTAGCTACAGGTAAATGTCCAAAAGAATACACAACCACACAATGGAGACATATGGTCGTCCGAGCTGCTGATTCGCAATTGATTGCAGGGAAATTGTATAAATTGGGCCTTGATCAAGTATTGCGTAGATGTGTCCTTCACCATGAGAGACATGATGTACTATGGGAATGCCATTCAAGAGTTGCAGGTGGACATGTTGGAGGAAAGGCTACTTTAAGGAAAGTATTGCAGGTAGGACTTGTAGGAATTTACAGGGTAAGTTCCTCAGACAGAACACCAAAAGGACACCGCTCACAAACAGATCACAGATCAATACACCAATATTTTGACGTGGTTAAAACCCTCAGAGAGGGAAACAAGCCACGGCCTTGCTGCCAAACGTGGCTGTACTACAGGCAATTTATTAATAAAAGAATGAAAATTTACAATGAAGCTTCTTCATGCAACGGTTAACCTTCAAATTGACCCTCCATTGGCGCTTTAAATAGAAATTCATGGCACCAATCGGGTGTCAAGCCCACGGAATCAGTGTCGACGGTTAATACGAGAATGAGAATGGAATCGTCGGATCAAACTAACAATCATGGACCGTCGGGATTTGTAAGTTACAAAGGTACAATGTTAAAGAAACACCCACTTTACCTAACTCACTAGACCAATTATACTTAAACTCATTCCTACGTGTCGGGAATATCTAACATCCCCCCTAAGAACAACTTGGGATAGGATTGAAGGGATTACAAATATGACACAATAGGAGAAGGAAGGAGGCCACTAGAGCCTATCCCCCTTATGTGACCAACTTTCCTGAACTCCAACCATAAATCGAAGTTAGTGAACTTCGCCTCTGTGAGAGCCTTTGTGTAGATGCTGCACTTGATCATCTGTGAACAATATTGCACTTCCAAGAACATGGTCTATGGAATGAGCTTTCTAATGAAGTGCATGTGTAGTTCAATTGTTTGCTGCGCTGATGCTGAACTGGATCTTTGCAAAGCTGAATGGCACTTTGATTATCACACCAAAGTGTAGTCAGACGCTGCTGCTGAAAACCAAACTTTGATAGGATCTGACGAAGCCACAAGGTTTCCTTACTAGCCTCTACGGCACCACGATACTCTGCTTCTGCTGAAGAAAGAGAAATGGAACCTTGTTTCTTGCAAGCCCATGTAATAGGTCCTGAACCAAGAGTAAACACATAACCAGCAGTAGACTTCCGATCATCAGGGTCACCAGCCCAATCGGAATTAGTGAAACCAACCAATAGAGGAGATGCTACAGCACTGTAATGAATGCCAAACTGAACTGTACCGCGAACATAACGAAGTATTCGTTTAGCTGATTTCCAATGACTTTCACGTGGGGTTTGCGTAAACCGAGCAACAAGGCCAACAACAAAGGAAAGATCATGACGAGTATGGGTTAAATACAAAAGTTTTCCTACAAGTTGACGATATAAGGTAGCATCAACTTCAGGGGAATTACAAGTGATTGAAAGTTTGACTCCAGACTGAAAGGGAGAAGGAGCTGGCTTACAATCTTCCATGTGAAAAAACCGTAGAAGATCACAGGCATACTTGGATTGGGAGAGGAAAATACCTTCCTTGGATTGCAAGACTTGAAGACCGAGAAAATAATGTAAATGTCCTAAGTATGTCATTTCAAACTTCTTTTTAAGGCTGGACTTCACATGGTTAATAAGGTTGGGATCACTACCAGTGAGGATAAGATCATCAACATAAAGAACAAGAATGATAAGAGACTTGCCCTCTTTCTTGGTGTAGACAGTATGGCCAGAATGACACCTAAAAAAGCTAGATTCTAAAAGAAAACTATCCATTTTGGCATACCAAGCCCGAGGAGCTTGCTTGAGACCATAAAGGGATTTCTTAAGAAGACATACAAGGCTGGAGTCTGTTTGTATAAACCCAATAGGTTTTTCCATGTATATTTCTTCATGCAAGTCCCCATGCAAGAAGGCGGATTTAACATCCATCTGATGGACTTCCCATTTCAAAGAGGAAGCAAGGGAAAGAACAAGGCGGACAAAGCTCATTTTGGCAACGGGGGAAAAGGTTTCAGTATAATCAATGCCTTCAACTTGTGAAAATCCCTTAGCAACAAGTCGAGCTTTATGTTTATCAACTTTCCCATCTTGCCCATACTTGGTTCTGTAAACCCATTTGCATCTAACAAGTTTGCATCCCTTTTGTAGAGGAACAAGATCCCATGTATCGTTTGCAAATAATGAACTATATTCTTCATTCATAGCTGCATCTCAATCTGGATGGCCTAAAGCTTCTGCAAAGGTGTCAGGATCATAATTTGCTAACACTTGAGCCAGTAAAGAAGAGGCTCTTTCAAACTGAGAACGGGTACGACGCTGATCTGTAGGATCACTGGCAAGATCATCTGCTGAATCTCGAGTAGCTTGGACCCATTTTGTAAGTGAAGGAGTTGAGGGAGCTGAAGGAGCTAAACGATGATCCTAGGAAGGTGGGGGAGGATTTTCATCCTCACTTTCATCATCTGAAGAAGAAATATGTTCAAAGGCAGAAGAGATAGGGAGAGGTGGCACATGCGCCGAACTAGGCTCGTAGGCCGATTTACTTTCATCAAACTTTACATCTCTTCTAATTATAACATTTTTGGACTTAAATGTAATAAGTCTATATGCTTTGACATCTTCAGAATATCCAACAAAGATACGTTTTTCACTCTTTGGTTCTAAAGCTTTACGTTTTTCGTCTGGAATATGGGCCCATGCTTCACTTCCAAAAACATGAAAGTGACTCACATCTGGTTTAATAGAGCTCCATGCTTCTTCTGGAGTGATGTTCTTTAAAGCTTTAGTAGGAGTGTGATTTAGTATGTAATTTGCACAGTTAATTGCTTCTGCCCAATAGTTAAGACTAAGTTCTTTAGATTGAAGCATACAATTAGCCATTTCCTTTAAGGTGCGATTCTTCCTTTCAGCTACACCATTTTGTTGTGGAGTATATGGAACAGTATGTTGCATTTGGATTCCATGCTCAGTGCAAAAGTTGATGAAGTCGTTTTTAACATATTCTCCGCCATTATCTGATCTTAGCTTAAGAATTTGATGTCCAGATTGTTTTTCAACAAAGGCCTTAAAGGCCAAGAATTTGTTAAATACTTCACTCGTGAGTTTTAAGAAATATACCCAAGTGCGTCTGGAGAAATCATCAATGAAGGTTAAGAAATATTTGTAGCCAGAGAAGGAAACAACTGGAAGTGGACCACATAAATCACTATGCACAAGCTGTAGAGGGCTGAGGCGTGCCAAGAGGCACGTTTTTCAAAACTATCCCGATGATGTTTTCCGAGTACACATCCGGAACAAACACCATCTCTGCAAGATACCATGGGAAGACCTGTCACCATATTTTCTTTACATAGGTTCTGAAGAGAGCAATAGTTTAAGTGACCAAATCGCTCATGCCAAAGTTTGCTCACTTCATCATTATGAGCAACAAATACTGAGGGAAGATTTGATGACCCAAAGTTGTGAAACTTATACAACCTTGTGAAATCATCAGCAATGCCAGTGGCTAAAATCTGTCTAGGATCCTTTAGGTCCTTAATTACAACATCGTGAGGTGAAAATTCAATGATTTTACCTTCACCTGAATGAGTTATCTAATAAACAGATAGAAGGTTGGAGGATAAGGTTGGAACACATAATACATCATTAAATTGACCATTGTCTATATGAACAGTTCCAGTCCCTACAACACTAAGAGATCTATTATCACCAACATATATATTTTTGGTGTTACAATCATTTAAAGAAGAAAACATAGCTTTATTTTTGGCCATGTGATAAGAAGCTCCAGAATCAATGAGCCATTCATGAGAATGAGAGGAAGAAGAGACATTTAATGCATAGCCAAATCGATATGCTTGACAACCACATGCAGAAAGTGTCATTCCTGAAGATGAATTTGCAGAGTGCTCCAAATTGATGTTATGCTTCTTCATTGCTGCTTCCAAGGCTTCCATATTCTTAAAGCATTTAGATTCTAAGTGGCCATCTCGATTACAAAAGTTGCAATGTCTATCAGTTTTCTTGCCTTTGTTTTTATTTGCCTTATCATTCTGGTGAAATGATTTTTCATTTTGAGGCTGAAATTGCTTAGGACCCTTGTTTGGTTTAGGACCATTCTTTTTAGGATATGACTTCTTAGGATTCTTTGAGTTTGGTTGCTGCTAGGCAATTAACGCTTTCTTAGAAGAATTTCCAAGATTAAGAAGACCAAGGTGTAAGAGTTTTTCTTGTTCTCTTATTAAAGAATCACAAAAAGCATCAAAGGAAGGGGGCTTGTAGTCATGTCCTTGAGAAATGAAGGCTTCTCTTGTAGAATGGAAGGTGGAAACAAACACAAAGTAGGTTGGTCCCAACTTAGTAAGAATGCAATAGATAAGGGCATTGTCTTATTTCTTAACTTTAAAACCTTCCAAGAGAAGTCTAATGGTCTTGAACTTGGACAAGAAATCTTCAATGCAAGAAAAATCATTGGGGTTTAATGTAAGCAACTCATTTTCAAGATGATGGGCTCGAAGTTCATTTTTTATTCCAAAAACTTTAGTAAGCTGCTCCATTGCTTTATCAGGAGTATCAAGTTCAGCAATATGGAATCTAATATCGGGAGAGATAGACATCCATATCAACCCACGTGCTTGATCTTGCCTATTTTCTCATTTGACTACTTTCTCTTCATCTTTTGGCTTGTTTTCTTGGCATGTGGCTATTTGTTATAGACCTTTACTTCTAAGTAAATCCACAATGTAGGACCACCATTGGAAATAGTTGGTGCTGTCAAGGATAACTTGGCATGAACTTTCCATTTTGATAGAAACTGAAGCTATATATATGCTGAAACTAAGTGTTCCAATGGAAAGAGCTCGAAAAATTAGGCTGGTTAAAAAAAAAGGTTCTGAAAACGTCTTCGGGATGAAGAAGTTATGACCTTTTTAAAAAAAGTTGATGAAGGCGTCAGCAAAGTGTGGGAATGTGCGGAAATGAAAAAAAACGCTCATTTTTCAACAAAAAGGAGATTTGAACCCAAGACCTCTACTCTCTTAAATTAGC
>APFE031016291.1:0-20490 GCA_000404065.3 Pinus taeda | reverse complement strand
TTCGCACAACTACTTATGGACTCAATAACACCCTTTGATCAATCATTGAAATTCAAAACTCTGCACATGATACCTCTGAACATGTAGCTTTGCACAACCGCTTTCATACAACTGCTTCCATAATTTCCCAAAATTATCCTAAATAATAATAATAAAAGACTAAGCCTTCATGAAATTCCCTTTTACCGCACTACACTCTTTTTTTCACATGGATTTAGAACAAAGTTTCTTTAGCACCCCCATCTATGCAAAATACCTCAATTTTCCTGCACATACTTCATCCTCTACACAATAAATGTTTCACACAACAATCCCAACACTCACTATGTAAAGGACCCCAACTTTCCTGCACATACTCTATACTCCACACAATGAAACATGATAATATTAATTTGAAATTGTTCAATCCCCTTTGGGGCCTATGCAAATAATCTACAACTACAAGAATTCTCACATCATTGAAATAAACATTATCATAACAATGTCCTGCAATTGTGTCAATAACTAGCTTTGCACAACCACCTTTGTACAACTACTTTTGAAGTTACAAAAAATGTTCCTAAATATTAATTAAAAACAAAATCCTTCCACACATTCATTTTATTTCACAAGAATTATTCTTCACAAGGATTGAAAACATATTCTATTTAGCATCTCCAAGACCCCAGTTCTCTTGTACATACTTTATCCTCTAGATAGAACGTTTTGCACAATGAAACCGTATCAATTACCACATCGTTTAGCGGTATCATAATACTTACTATGGAAAGGACCCCAACTCTCCCACGCATACCTTTCGCTCCACATAAGGAAACATAATAATATTAATTCGACATTTGTTCAAACCCCCTGCTTATGCAAACAACCTGCAACCACATCATTACTAACATTATTAAATAGACACTAACATAATAATGTCCCGAAACTCGATCAATTTTCACATCATGGAGTAGAGAAATGAGATAAAAGTGACAGTGTTAGAGCACTCACCATCATAATGGGTGCTCACAAAATAACTTTTACTTTAATTTTTAAATGAATTGACAGACATTGTGGAAAAATGAGGATAAAACACCCTCCATCTGGGGAATTATGTCCCATCAGAGCTTCCTCAACTAATTGTAAATTAGAAATAACATTTACTCTAAATTTGAAAATTATTTTTTAATTTATGCAAAAATAGAAATATTGAGCAATTTCCCAAAACTTGATTAAAATTGTGAACACACAACCAAATAATGTACAGTCAATGCACTTGACTGTGATATAAATTTTATAGTCATTGAAGAGGTAGGGACTAATAAAACTTAACTATTTATAGTTTAATATATTTTTCTTACCTCTACTTACATAACCAACAATCAAATACATAAATTTCACTAACAATAAAAAATATCATCTCTATTTATATTTCACTCTATTTCACTTATCCATTGTATCTCCCACATGGAATTCGTCATGAACACCATTTTAGGAAATATGGACACCACATATGTAGATACAGACCTAGCAGAGGTTACCCTCATAACTAACAAATAACTATGAAAGGAATTAATATCACATTTGTGACTACTTTCGTAGGGAAGTATTTAGTAGCATTGGAGTAGCCATTGCTTTTGGCTTTCAATATCAATCTCCAATTAGATCTGTATTTGGTAATTTTGCAACACTAAATCCAACCTTTATCACCTTGCATAAAATGGAAGTGACCATTGTTAAGTAAAGTGGTCATATATATTAAAAGGCATGGCCATATTGCTTTCAATCATTGATCTGTAATAGGGGTGAACCATTCAAATGTCAAATCATAAATCTTTGTAAATCTAATTGGTTGACATCAACGTTAGAATGTACACATCATTAAAACATGGTGAAGTACCTTGTACAAACATTATCATTTCAAAATAGGAGTTGAACAATTCATATTTAAAATAGATAACTAATTAACCACTAAGCTATTCAATAATATTGGTAAAAAGAAGTTTCCTTACCAATAAAGAAACCTACTTTTGTATATATGGATATAAAGAAAGTTAAGAAATTCTTGAGAAACTAATGGCTCATTGAAATATGTTTTAATTGGCAATGGATAATGAGAACAAGAAATATGCCTGAAGAAAACTTTACAATTATACAAAGCACCACCAATAATGTAAAGGGACTACATTATAATCGAATGAAAATTTCTGAAAGCCCATGGAAAGGATCATGGCCCTTTATTAGTATACACTGCTTCCATATTTCCTTTCCCCAATAATGCATGGACATGGAGAATATATATCAATGCATGAACATGGGCCAAAACTTTCCATGAGCACATAGATCATCAGTAGAATTTTCAGGACATGGAACAATACTTGTCATGTCAATCCTTTTAATCATTTTATTGAATTATTTGATCATCTTTGTTATACTGTATGTTTACAACTTAAATTTTTTCTTCAAAACATTATTTTATTACATGCTAGTTTTAGTCTATATTAGGAAAATCTAATTCAAATGTTAAAAAAAAAAAACGTTTTTCATTGAATTATAAATATTTCTATATCAACAATAAAACTAAGATACACAATAAAAATCTAATAAGTATATACAATAAAATTATTAAAAGGGAAATTGTTTCTATTCAGTTATATAATTCTTTCATTCATGGAAAATTGTTATTATGTTTTGAATATCTATTTATTTTTAAAATTATTTACGCTATATAATTTTATATAACATTTCATAAATAAAATACAAGATAAATTATTTTACATTTTTTAATTACAAATATAGTATCTTGAATTTCGTCAATTTACTTCATTAACTTAATGAATTTAAATGAAATAAATTAAGCAAACTGAAATTTGATAATCATATAATACCACATATATTTATAATATAATATGTATATAGAAAATTAATTAAAAAATAAATAATAAACGTTTTACAACGGATCATCTGATCTACCTTGGCAATAGTAGGTGATATTTCCTTGTGCCATAACTTGATGATGAAAGAGGGATTGTATTGGACACATATATACTAGACAAAGGAGGCACTATGTGGGTGTCAATGTTGTTAGCACCATCCATATATTTCAAAATATTTTCCCTCGGCCTTTTTGTATTTTGGATGAGTGCATCTCTAGTAACACTAGGGTATCCAATAACCTGAATGAGCTCCTCATTTTGGGAGGCACATTTTGGTCACTCATCTTTAGGAAATATGTGAATATTTTCTCTAATCATGTGCTTCCACATCTCACTGATGATGTTTCCACCTTTACCAACAAGGAAACCAAGGTGCTTTGATAGAATAAGAAGTCTTGAACACATGGCACCTTGATCATTGTCATTGTCACTAGTGCTCCTACCAGTCTTTCCTTGCAATCGGAGGATTTCCTCAAGCGTAGGTGAAACACCACCATTAGCCACCACCTGCCACTATTTTGCGTCTGAAACACACTACAAAGATAAAACCTCCATCCATATTTTTCACCATCTCTATGTCTATCCTCTAATTAATAGAAAATAAAGTTGTGGGTAAATCCAATTCATCTCGACATTCAATTCACTAACTACACACCTTTTCGCGCATTCTAAAAACCACATACGCATCAAAACATCAAAACTAGAAACATGATTTTCATACACTTTCAACATAACACAAATGGATATGTGAGAAAGAGAAAAGAAAAAGCATTTATGTGTAAAAATATCTCACGCACAACCACCTCCTCACTCAACAATGCCCTTCCATTAGCCATTGACACTTGAAACTGATATTAATAAATGTGAGTCCCAGATATTATGTGTAGGAAGCATTTGTTCTCCGCACATGCTACCTCCAAACAACATAGTCCATTGTGTGAAATACGCTTTCAATATTTTATTATATGCAATTTCACATCTCGTAGAATCTATTAATAATAAAACTAATATTAGAACACATTACAATTAAAATACCTCTCTACGCTTCCCTCATTCCACACAAATTCTGCACATGAATTTATGCTTTGTATAACCTTCGCACATACACAACCATCTATGCACAACTTCGTTCACACAACTACTTTGAAATATGCCCCACATAAGAATTTAAAAAAGAATTTACATATTTATTATCTTAGTAAACTTTGCATAACATTTTCACATAACATCCATACATGCATAACCACCTCCACATAACTTTGTCTACACAACTAATTCGGCTCTCAATAACACCCTTTGATCAATCATTGAAAAACAAAACTTTGCACACGATACCTCTAAACATCTAGCTTTGCACAACCACTTTCGTACAACAACACCACCAACAATGTAAAGGGACTGCATTATAATTGAATTAAAATTTCTTACAACCCATGGAAAGAAACGTGGCCCTTTATTAGTATACATTGCTGCCATGTTTCCATTTCCCTAATAATGCATGGATATGGAGCATATGTATCAATGCATAGATATGGACCAAAAATTGCCATGAGCACATAGATCATGAGTAGAATCTTCAGGAGATGGACCATTACTTGTCATCTCAATCCTCTTAATCTTTTAATAATTTTATTGAATTATTTGATCATATTTGTTATAATGTATGTTTACAACCTAGTTTTTTTCTTCACATCATATTTTTATCACATGCTAATTTCAGTCTATATTATGTAAATCTAATTCAAATATTAAAAAAAAACATTTTTCATTCAATTGTAAACATTGCCATATCAACAATATAACTAAGATACACAATAAAAAGCTAATAAGTATCTACAATAGCATTATTGAAAGGGAAATTGTTTCTATTCACTTATATAATCCTTCCATTCATGGAAAATTGTTATTATGTTTTGAATATCTATTTATTTTTTAAAATTAATTATACTATATCATTTAATATAACATTTTATAAATAAAATAGAAGATAAATTATTTTTACAATTTTTTAATTTACAAATATAAAAAGTATATCTTGAATTCCATCCATTTACTTCATTAACCTGATTGAATTTAAATGAAATAAATTAAGCAACTCAAATTTGATAATCAATAATACAACGTATAATTATAATATGATATTTATATAGAAAGTTAATTAAAAAATAAATAAGAAACATTTTACAATTGAGCATTTGATCTATCTTGACAATCCTAGATCATATTGCCTTGTGCCATAACTTGATGATGAAAGAGGGATTGAAATGGGCACATACAAACTAGACAAAGGAGGCACTATGTGGGTGTCAGTGTTGGTAGCACAATCCATATCTTTAAAAATATTTTCCCTTAGACTTTTTTTAATTTGGATGAGTGCATCTTTGCAACACGCAGGTATCCAGTAACCTAAACGAGGTCCTGATTTTTGCTGAAATATATAGGAAAATTATGTGTAGAGTGATTCTTCTGGACTAGATAACAATTTGTGAATTCTTTTTAGATTTCTTTTCTTTGTTGGCTTAATATTATTCTTATCTTATTAATGCAAGTGTGTGTACTTCATCAAACTTCTCTCAAAACATAAAACAAGAACACAAGATACTGGCTCTCTATCAGGGCCAAAATCTCTCTTCTCTTGAGAGGAAAATCCTTCAGTAAGTTTTATCTTATTGAAGCTTCTTTCCTGATCAATGCCAAACCCTAGACTTTGACTAGAAGATCCTCCATGCACAAGTCAAGTTCTTCCTTTTCTCTACATTATGTTTCCCTCGACACTTTTTCCACCTCCTTCTAGCACTTCATTCCACGAGACTTCATCCTTCTTATGACACTTTGTTCTTCTTTTCACTTTTAGTATACCTTCTAGAAGAGATACTTTTTTTTTTACTTCATGGTATCCTTCACCTAAGAATACTCCTTGATTTTGTTGATCATCTGAGTCCCTTCTTGATGTATAGTGGTAGGCTTAGTGTAACTGCAACCCTAATTCTCGAATGTGTGAGAGGTACCCTAGAGAATGAGGGTCCTTTTTCCTTTGCTAGAGAGATAGGTTGAACTTCACTTGTCATGGGAGGCCTTGTAGGCCTAGTTTCAAACCCACACCACTAATTCATGGACTGTTTTTCCATGATGTCATACCCACAAATTTGACCTCTTTTTCTTCACACGCGTGACTATTTCTAGCCCTAGAAATAATGCTCCACCTTCACTTTTCTTCCTTCTTACTTCACTGCACTTTGGAGACCCTTTAGACTTTTTTACCTTCACTTTTTCTCGACTTCCTCCTTTGCTAATTTTAGATATTGATTGCCTTCTCTTTGGAGGAGTGGACAACATCTATATATAGAGGATTGTCCCTCCTTTAGGCTGACTTGTAGGCCGATTTAGTGTTTTGAGGCCGACTTGACTTCCTTTGCCTTGAAGGGTTCTTTTAATGGTGACATTTCTTCTTTTGGTGGTGTCTTTTCTAGGAGGAGACTTAACGTTTCTTGGAGGTGAATTCTTTCACTCTTATATACAATGTAACATACCCTTAAGGTATTTAACATAATTATTTTGACCTTTTGAATTACCTATAATACGTTAACATGTGATAGACCTACTTCAATGAGAAAGAAACTCATTGACATATATCATAAAAATAATATTTATTTTCTTGGATAAATACAAATATCAAAAGTACATTTGTGAAGATTGAACCTAGTTACATTTCCGTCAACAATTTTGGGAGGCACACTTTGGTCACTTCTCTTTGCGAAATATGCAAATATTTTCTCCAGTATTCTTCCACATCTCCCTGATGATGTTTCCACCTTTACCAAGAAGGAAACCAAGGTGCTTTAATAGAACAAGAAGTCTTAAACAAATGGCACCTTCATCATTGTCATTATCACTAGTGCTTCCAATAGTCTTTCCTTGCAATTGGAGAATTGCATCAAGCATAGTTGAAACACCATCGTTAGCCACCACCTACCACTATTTTGCATCTTAAACAAACTACAAAGATAAAACATCCATCCATATTTCTCATTGTCCCAATGTCTATCCTTTGATTAATAGAAGATAAATTTGCAGGTAAATACAATTCATCTCAACATTCAATTCATCAACTACACACCTATTCACACATTCAGAAAACCACATAAGCACCAAAACATCAAATATAGAAACATGATTTTCTTACACTTTCAACATAACACAAATGCGTATGCGCGAAACCGAAAAGCAAAAGAATTTAAGTGTAAAAATATCTGACACACAACCACCTCCAAACTCAAAAATCCCCTTCCATCGGTCATTGACAATTGAAACTGATATTAATAAACATTGGTCCCAAATATCATGTGTAGGAATCATTTGTTCTCCATACATGCTACCTCCAAAAAACATAGTCTATTGTGTGCAATAAGATTTAAATCTTTTATTCTATGAACTTTCACATCCCGCGGAATGCATTAATAATAGAATTAATATCAAAACACATTACAATTAAATGAATCCTCTACACTCCCCCCATTCCACACAAATTTCACACATGCATTTATTCTTTAGATAACCTTCGTACATGCACAACCATCTATGCACAACTTCGCTTGCATAGCTACTTTGAAATATGCCCCCAAATAAGAATTTAGAAAAGGATTTTCATATTTTTTATCTTAGTAAAATTTTCACAAGATTTTCGCATAACATCCATACACACGTAACCGCCTTCACACAACTTTTTCCGCAAAACTAATTCTGCACTAAACAACACCCTTTGATCAATCATTGAAATTTGAAACTCTACACATGATACCTCTGAGCATCTAGCTTTTCACAACCACTTTCATACAACTACTTCCATAGGTTCCAAAAATGTTCCTAGATAATAACTAAAAAATACTAAGCATTGCACACATTTGTTTTATTGTACAACACCTTTTTTCACATGTATTTAGATCATAGTTTATTTATCATCACTGTCTATGTAAAATACCTCAGTTTTCCCGCACATACTTTGTCCTCTGCACAATAATTTACATTTCACACAACAACCCCAACACTTACCATGCACAGGACCCCAAGTTTCTCGCACATACACTGTACTCCGCACAAGGAAACATAATAAAGTTAATTCGACATTTGTTCATTCCCCATTGTGGCGTATATAAAAAACCTACAACTACAATAGTTCTCACATCATTGAACAAAGCATTATCATAGCAATGTTCTACAATCGTATCAATAAGTAGCTTTGCACAACCACCTTTGTACAACTACTTCGGTAGTTGTGAATTATGTTCCTATATAATAATTAAAAAGAAAAGCCTTCCACACATTCATTTTACCACACAACACATTTTCTTCACAAGGATTGAAAACATAGTTTATTTAGCACCCTTAAGATCCTTTTCCTCCTACACATACTTTTTCCTCCACATAGTGAACATTCTGCACAATGAAGCCATACCAATTACCACATCATTCATGAGTGTCACAATACTTACTATGCAAAGGACCCAAACTCTCCCACATACTTTTACCTCAACACAAGGAAACATAATAATATTAATTCGACATGTGGTCAAACCCCCCATGCCTATGAAAACAACCTAAAACCACATCATTTCTCACATTATTGAATAGGGAACTAACATAATAATGTCCTGAAACTACATCAATTCTCACCTCATTAAGCAGAGCACTAACATAGTAGTGAAAGTGTCAGAGCACTCAGCATCGTAATGGGCACTCACAAAATTACTTTTATTTTAATTTTTAAAATTAATTGTCAGGCATTGGGAAAAAGTGAAAATAAAATACCCTCCGTCTAGGAAATTATGTCCCATTAGAGCTTCCTTAACTAATCGGAAATTAAAATAACATTTACCCAAATTTAAAAAATTATTCTGAATTTATACAAAAATAGAATTATTAAACATTTTCCCAAAATTTTGGTTAAAATTGCGAAAACACAACAAAATAATGGAGAGTTAATGCAACTTGATCATGAAGTGAATTTTATAGTGCTTGATGAGGTAGGGACTAATAAAACTTAACTATTTATATGTTTATATATTTTACTTGCCTCTACTTACATAACAAACCATCATATACATAAATTTTACTAACAATAAAAAATATCATCTCTATTTCTGGTTCAACCTATTTCACTTCTCCATTGTATCTCCCACATGGGAATTAGTCATGAACACCATTTTGGAAAATATGAAATTTTGTATGGACACCTCGTATGTGGATACATACCTAGTAGAGGTTACCAACAATAAATTATTCACCAAAAAACACTAGATAATGATTTTTCTCTTGAATAGCATAAACCATCTTAAATAACAAATAAATTTGAAATGAATTAATATCACGTGTGTGACAACCTTACCAAGGAAGTGTTTAGTAGTTCAACACTAGCCATTTCTTTTGGCTTTCAATATCGATCTCTAATTAGATTTGTATCTGGTAATTTTGTAGCACCAAATCCAACCTTTATCACCTTTCATAAAATGGAAGTGACCATTGTTAAGGAAAGTGGGCATGTATATTTAAAGGAAGGACATATTGATTTAATTCACCGATCTCTAATATCAGTGAACCATTCAAATGTCAAATCATAAATCTCCATACATCTAATTGGTTGACATCAAAGTCGCAATGTACACAACATTAAAACATGGTGAAGTACCCTGTTCAAACGCTATCTTTGTTATAATATATGTTACATATTTAATTTTTTTCTTCAAATCATATTTTTATAACAATATAACTAAGATACACAATAAAAAGCTAATAAGTATATACAATAACATTATTGAAAGGGAAATTGTTTCTATTCACTTATATAATTCTTTCATTCAAGGAAAATTGTTATTATGTTTTGAATATCTATTTATTTTCAAAATTATTTATATTATATAATTCTATTTAACATTTTATAAATAAAATATAAGATAAGTTATTTTACAATGTTTTAATTAGAAATATAAAAGTATATCTTGAATTTCGCCAATTTACTTCATAACCTAATGAATTTAAATGAAATAAATTAAGGAAACTCAAATTTGATAATCATATAATACAACATATATTTATAATATAATATGTATTTACAAAATTAATTAAAAAATAAATAAGAAACATTTTACAATGAAGCATCCAATCTATCTTGGAAATCCTAGATCATATTGCTTTGTGCCATAACTTGATGATGAAAGAGGGATTGCACTGGGCACTTTTACACTAGACAAAGGAGGCACTATGTAGGTGTGGGTGTTGGTAGCACCATCCATATATTTCAAAAAAAAAATCGTCAGCCTTTTTGTAATTTGGATGAGTACATCTCTAGGAACACTCTGGTATCCAGTAACCTGAACGAGCTCCTCATTTTGGGTTGCACATTTTGGTCACTTCTCTTTGTGAAATATGCAAATATTTGCTCGAGTGTGCTTCCACATCTCATTTTCATTATCACTGGTGCTTCCACTAGTCTTTCCTTGCAATTGCAGGATTGTGTTAAGCATAGATGAAATGCCATCATTAGTCACCACCTGCCATTATTTTTCGTCTGAAACGCACTACAAAGATAAAACCTCCATCCAGATTTTTCGTTGTCTCGATGTCTATGCTGTGATTAATACAAAATAAATTTGTGGGTAAATACACTTCATCTTAGCATTCGATTCATCGATTACACACCTTTTCATGCATTTAGAAAACCACATAAGCACCAAAACATCAAATCTAGAAACATGATTTTCGTACACTTTCAACATAACATGAATGCATATGCGTGAAACTATAAAGCAAAAGCAATTATATGTAAAAATATCTCACACACAACCACCTATGGACTCAACAATGCCCTTCCATCAGTCATTGACATTTGAAACTGATATTAAATAAACGTGGGCCCCAAATATCATGTGTAGGAAGCATTTGTTCTCCACACACACTACCTCCATATAACGTAGTCTATTATGTGCAATAAGCTTTCAAGCTTTTACTATATGCACTTTTGCATTGTGGAAAATCTATTAATAATAAAATAAATATTAAAACAAATTACAACTAAAAATACCCCTCTACACTTACGTCAATCCACACAAATTATAAACATGCATTTATTCTCCATATAACCTTCATGCATGCACAACTTCTTTCGCACAACTACTTTGAAATATCCCCCTAAATCATAATTTAAAAAAGGATTTGTATATTTATTATCTTAGTAAACTTTGCACAACATTTTCACATAATAGCCATACATACATAACTTCGTCCTCTCAATAGTAAATGTCTCAGACAACAACCCCAACACTCACTATGCAAAGGACCCCAACTTTCCCAAACGTAAATTGTAATATGCACAAGGAAACATAAAAATATTAATTTGACATTGGTTAACTCCCCCTCGGGGCTTATACAAACAACCTACAACTACAAGAATTCTCTCATCATTGAACAAAGCATTATCATAACAGTATCTTGCAATCATATCAACAAATAGATTTCCCAAACCAACTTTGCACAACTACTTCTATAGTTGTGAAATATGTTCCTAAATAATAATAAACAAAAATCCTTCAAGACATTCACATAGTGACCATTCTACACAATGAAACCATACTAATTACAACATTGTTCATCAGTATCAAAACACTTAGTATGCAAAGGACCCCAACCCTCCCGTACATACTTTTTCCTTCTCACAAGGAAACATAATAATATTAATTCGACGTTTGTTCAGAATCCCCACTTCCTATGCAAACAACCTGCAACCACATCATTTTTCGCATTATTGAATAGAGCACTAACATAATAATGTCTTAAAACTGCATCAATTCTTACATCATTGAGTAGAGCACTAACATAACAGTGGCAGTGTCAGAGCACTCTCCATTGTAATAGGTTCTCATAAAATTACTTTTATTTTAATTAAAATGAATTATCACACACTAGAAAAAAATGAAAATCAAACACCCCCTATCTGGGGAATTATGTCCCATTAGAGCTTCCTCAACTGATCGTAAATTAGAAATAATATTTACTCAAAATTTGAAAATTACTTTTGCATTTATGCAAAAATAGAAATATTAAGCACCTTCCCAAAAGTTTGGTTAAAATTTTGACAACACAACCAACAATGGAGAGTTAATGCAACTTGACAATGAAGCGAATGTTATAGTGCTTGACGAGGCATGACGAGGCATGGACATAAATTTCACTAACAATAAAAAATATCATCACTATTTATGGTTCAATCTATTTCACTTATCCATTGTATCTCCCTCATGGGGATTAGACATAAACACCATTTTGGAAAATACAGAAGCTAATGCCTCATTGAAAGATATTTTAATTAACAACAAATAATGAGAACAAGAAATATGCGTGAAGAAAACTTAACAATTATACAAAACAACACCAATGATGTAAAGATACTACACTATAATCAAACGAAAATTTCTTACAGTCCATGGAAAGGAACATGACCCTTTATTAGTAAACAATGCTCCTATGTTTCCTTTCCCCAATAATGAATGGACATGGAGCATGTATATCAATGGATGGACATGGACCCAAACTTGCCATGAGCACATAGATCATGAGCGGACTCTTCAGTACATGGACAAATACTTGTCATCTCAATCCTCTTAATCTTTAAGCATTTTATTGAATGATTTGATAATCTTTGTTATAATGTATTTGTATAACTTAATTTTTTTATTCAAATCATATTTTTATTGCATCCTAGTTTCAGTCTATATTATGAAAATCTATTTCAAATCTTTGAAAAAAAGAAAGCATTTCTCATTGAATTATAAACATTGTTATATCAACAATATAACTAAGATACACAATAAAAAGCTACTAAGTATATATAATAACATTATAGAAAGGGAAATTGTTTCTATTCACTTATATAATTATTTCATTCATGGAAAATTGTTATTATGTTTTTAATATCTATTTACTTTTAAACTAATATACTATATAATTTTATATAACATTTATAAATAAAATACAAGACAATTATTTTACAATTTTTTCATTACAAATATAAAAGTATATCTTGAATTTTGTCAATTTACTTCATTAACCCAATGAATTTAATGAAATAAATTAAGAAAACTCAAATTTGATAATCATATAATACATCATATATTTATAATATAATATGTACTAAGAAAATTAGTTAAAAATAAATAAGCAACATTTTGCAATGGAGCATTTGATCTATCTTGGAAATCCTAGACCATATATCTTGGTGCCATAACTTGATGATGAAAGAGTGATTTCACTAGGCACATATAGACTAGACAAAGGAGGCACTATGTGGGATTAGGTGTTGGATGAGTGCATCTCTAGCCTTTTGTAATTTGGATGAGTGTATCTCTAGTAGTCGGAATGAGCTCCTCATTTTGGGAGGCACATTTTGGTAGCTTCTCTTTGTGAAATATGCAAATATTTGCTCAAGTGTGCTTCTACATCTCATTGATGATGTTTCCACCTATACCAAGAAGGCAACCAATGTGATTTGAGGGAACAAGAATTCTTGAACAAATGGCACTGCCAATATTTTCATTGTCTCTAGTCTTAGACTAGTCTTTCCTTGCAATTGGAAGAATGCCTCAAATGTAGGTGAAACACCATCATTAGCCACCACCTGCCACTATTTTGTATTGCATGTAAATACAATTCATCTCAACATTCAATTCACTCACTACACACCTTTTTGCGCATTCAAAAAACCACATAAGCAACAAAACATCAAATCTAAAAACATGATTTTCGTACACTTTCAACATGACACAAATGCATATGCACGAAAACCACAAAGAAAAAGCATTTATGTGTAAAAATATCTCACGCACAACCATCTCTGGACTCAACAATTCCCTTCCATCAACCATTGACATTTGAAACTAATATTGATAAACATGGGTCCCAAATATCATGTGTAGGAGGCATTTGTTCTCCGCACACGCTACCTCTAAGCAACATAGTCCATTGTGTGAAATAACCTTTCAAGCTTCTATTATATGCACTTTCGCATGCCGTGAAATATTTTAATAATAAAACTATTATGAAAACATATTACAATTAAAAGACCCCTCTACACTTCCCTCATTCCACACAAATTCCACACATGCATTTATTCTTCGTATAACCTTCGCACGTGCACAACCATATATGCACAACTCCATTCACACAACTATGAAATATGCCTCTAAATAATAATTAAAAAAGGGATTTGCATATTTATTATCTTAGTAAAGTTTACATGACATTTTCACATAGCATCCATACACCCATAACATCCAAAGACTATTCATTTCCATTGATCACCCCAAGCTCTCCCAATCCTCTAGGGATAATTTTTCAAGTGCATGAACTGCCAACCCACTTTGCTTTGTAATATTCACCTTCAAATTTGTGTTGACCTAAATAACCAAACTCCTTTGTATGAAATTCAATATTCACCTTCAATTTTTTTCACTTTAGTAAACAAGATGCTTTTTATGAAGTCAAATCTCACCATACTTAGGCAAAGTTTCACCTTGGTTTATGTGGGAATCTTCTTCACAATGGTCCTTCGTCCAAACATGGTGTAAATGATATCACCTTCTTCCATATCCAAGAAATGCATCATAATCTCCACTTCTGATGGGCCTCTATTTTCTACAACTTGCAAATCAACATTATCTTCAATGGTTTTATCTTCTATAATTTCTTCCTCCATGAAGTATTTAGATACAAATTCTCTATTTTCAAGAGCTTGGAAATCAACATTATCTTCAATGTTTTTATCTTCTATAATTTCCTCTCCCATGAAGTATTTAGCTACAAAATTTTTGTCTTTCAAGTTTTCACTAAACATGACACTTTATTAGTATATAGTGATGTCAAGTTTCTTTTATGCCAACAATAAATGGACATGGAGAAATGTTTGATGGGAGAATGTAGATTAATGCATGGACATGGAAAAACATTTTTCACAAGCATGCATATCAATGTGTGGACATGGACTAACACATGCCCTTAACACATAGATCACGAGTAGAATATTGAAAACATGGATCAATACTTGTGAACACTATCAACCATTTAAAGAGACTACATTATAATCATAATATTTTTTTTATAGTCCATGGAAAGCTACAACGTGTCAAAAGAGATAGCTTAAGAATTAAGGACAACAATCATTAAAAAGTACCCAATACTTTATAAAATATTGCAGTGAAATGGCATGGACAATTCAGGCCACAAGCCACTAATAACCCAAAGGAGAATCGAGAGTCAAACCTTAAGGGTTATACCTTTACGATAAATAGTATCAATTCAGAGAAGAATTCAGATCACCTTCTAAATTTAGAGATAAAGGCTTGCCCATAAACAAGTGTAGACCTGGAAAGAGAAGAAATGTGAAAAATTAAAAATTTGGGAAAATTGGAAAATATGTCGCAGACAAGAAGTAAACCAAGTAAGAATGAACTCTTACACATTTTGGTAGTTCACACCATGGAACTAATATGAAATACTAATATGAAATTAGGCGATAGTATAAACCCTAAGAAGAATGGGCATTATCGATAATAAAATCATGAGAAATAAATAAAAGAATTCATGAGTTGAAAACCCTAGAGCCTATATAATGTAGATTCCCTATAGTGGTGCATAGCTCCTTTCCTCATTGTTTATTCTATGACTACCGCATTGGGAAGAACCACCTATTTATTAAAAATACCCCTTACGGTGAAATGTAACAAAAATTGTCAACCTTATAACCATCAAATGAAAAGAAAGAGAAACTTGGAAGAAGTTAGACACAACCTAGAGTGAGACATGATTGCTGGGATACAATGTTTGAGTAGAATGCACCTGAGAGGAATTCTCTTCATATGATAATCACCAAAATAAAACCAAGGTTAGATATGGATTTACAAGGTAAATCGTTGAAAGAAAGAAAAGAAAGAAAAGAACTTTGCGAGCAAAAAAATAAGTTACACTTGTGAATATCCTTTGAGGGGGGTGAAATTTAAAAACTATGAACTTGGGGTAGCCAGACACAATATTATAGTCACTATGGTTTTTTTCCATGATAAGGCATAATCAAGAAACCCTAGCATGAACATAAGAAGAGCACTGGTTTTTCTTCAAACACAGATGTTACAATGAACTAAGCCCATTGCAGCTCCCGAGGTGGTTACCCTAAAACCAAGGAGGAGGAAGGCTGACCATTCAATTTTCAAGATGACAGATGCATGATAAACATTCGAAGATCCGTAATTGTATAATTAATTTCTATGTTTTTACCCTCAAACTTACCAATGAAGGCAACATACAAATCTCTAGAGAATTCAAAATTCAATACATAATTGCAAACAACAGTGCCTTAGGTGTAAGATATGTATGTATGGTGGTTGAAAGGTGGATTAAAAATCCCCATGATACCATTAGTAAAATGAATAATAAAATCCCATATGCACTATATAGTGCGATGAATGAAAACTATGTACTCAAATCCATTTATTACATTGATAAAGGAAAATAATAAAACTATTTAGCAAAGTATTAAGGGCACATAGTAAATGAATAAGTTGAGTAGTATGTTAAAGGAAAGATGATATATACATGCAAAACTTAGTTAATCTGACTACTTTAGATTGTTGCATTGGCACTCACACTTTTAAATATCTATATATATATATAGTACAAAGAAGTTAGAATCATTACCCATTTTCAACTTCAAAGAGGTTATCAGTGTAAATGTCGATTATATAAAAATACATTTATAAACCATTTTATTCATTTGTGGATATCATGTCTAAGTGGGTAATTAAATAGAAAGAGAGATTATATGTATGGAATTGAGATATAAGTTGTGCGTCAAAGATCTGTTAATTTTTTTTTTTTTAAATGATCTTTTCTATAGTTGAGTTTCATGGAGATGTCATAAAACAATATTACTTTTGATTGCAGACCTATAACTAATGTGTTAATAGAAAATTTGCAACTTCTTTACCATCTTCCATTGTTATTTTTTTTAAAGAGATGGAACGAACATACTATTTGGAAAAATGCAAGAAAATTTGGAATTAGAAAAGGAAATAAGGAGCATTTCTAGTAGAACTACAATTGATGAGAAGAGATCATTACTTGAATTTCTAGGTCACATAGAGGATTTGATGGATGCTCCACATCATTCTCCCTATGTTTTTTGAAATTCCTCCATGTTTAGACACATTGTGTTCTATTTTCTTCTACTTCTCCACCTATTGAACCATGAGTTACTTCTGATAATGTCTAGTTAATAAACTTTAAACATTTGCATCTAATTTTTCACTCTCCATAAATTATTTAGATCCATTGGTATTATCTCAATCCATTGGGGATAATTTTTTGAGTACATGAAGTGCCAACCCAATTTCCCTTAATCTTTGCCTTTAAAATTTTGTTCACCTCAACAACCAAACTCCTTTTGATGAAGTCAAATGTCACCGTACATAAGAAAAAAATTGCCTTGGTTTCTATAGAAATATTCTTCATAATGGTCCTTTATTCTACAAAAATTACCTGCACTTTGACTTGTAAGTTTGGAAAGTTTCTATACACAATAAGGATCGTCAACTAGCTAATTCTATTTCGTATTAAAGAAAGTTATATATAAAATTGTGTATTTTTAAAATCATTCTATATTGAATAAGATTGGATAAAAACATAATTACATAATCAAAAGCCAATTAGTATGTATAATGACATTATTGAAAGGGAATCAATTATTTTATCAAGATAAAGTTATTATGTTTTGAGAATCGTTTTGTTAATTATTTATAAAATATAATTTTCATAATTACATATTCAAAAGCCAATTTGTATGTATAATAACATTACTGAAAGGCAAGAAATTTCTTTTCTAAACTTCTGAAATCTTCATTTAGAGAATTTATTATAAATATTCAATTATAAAAATAATTATTTTACTAATTTTTTTAATTATAAATATAAAATTAGATATCAAATTATATGTACAATCAATTTCTTTATTTTTAAATATAATTAATTTGATTCAAATAAACTAGGAAAACTTAAAATCATACCCCATATTATATATATATTTCTATAGTGGATATAATGAATTTTTTATTATTATTTGTCAAATGGAGAAATTTAAGAAACATTTTACAGTAAATAACCTGATCTACCAAGTTCTTGCAAATTCTAATGGTATTGTGTTGTACCATAGTTTGATGAAATAGGAATTCCACTAGGTAGATTAGATAAAGGAAGTACAGTGTCATTGTTTCGCGCACCATCTTTCTCTTTGAAAATATTTTCCTTGAGCCTTCTTGTAGCTTGGATGGGTACATATCTTGTAACATTGGGCACTCCAATATGAACATGCTCCTCATTTCTAGAAGCACATTTTGGTAGCTCAACCATGATCAAGCATAGTCATCATTGGCCAACCATAATCAAATTAGAACATTCCATGCTCTAATGACTCATAATTGTCAATTGTGGTCAACGATAGTTAGAAATGTCAAACATGGTCAACCAAGGTGTTTATGGTTCAATGTGGTTATAGCTATCACAAACATTTTTATGTGGTTGATATACGTTGATCAGTGGAATTTTCCACCTTTTATACACCAATTATTCTCTATTTTACTTTTCTTTCATTGTTGACTCTTCATAATGTCCCATTAACGCACTTGAAACATTCACATCCAATTTGTATGTAAGTCGTAATATTCACCTTCATTTTTCTCACTTCAGTAATCAAGATGTTTTTTATGAAGTCAATTCTCACTATACTTAGGCAAAGTTTCACCTTGGTTTATGTGGGAATCTTCTTGAAAATGGTCCTTCTAATCATGTTGTAAATTATATCACCTTCTTCCATATCCAAGAGATGCATCATAATATCCATTTCTAAAGGGCCTCTATTTTCTACAACTTGAAAATGAACATTATTTTCAATGGTTTTATCTTCTATAGTTTCCTCCTCCAAGAAGTATTTAGCTATAAATACAATTTTTTTGTCTTTCCACTTTTCACTAACATGGTGCTTTATTAGTATATAGTGTTGTCAAGTTTCTTTTTCCCCAACAATACATGGAGATGGAGCAACATTTGATGAGAGAATGTAGATTAATGAATGGACATAGACAAACATTTTTTACAATTATGTATATCAATGTAGACATGGACTAACACTTGCCCTTAACACATAAGTCATGAGTAGAATCTTCAAGACATGGACCAATACTTGCCATCTAAATCTTGTTAATCCTTTAATCATTTTATTGAATGATTTGATGTTCTTTGCTATAATGTATGCTTACCACTTAAATTTTTTCTTCACATCATATTTTTTTTTCTTTGAATTTCCTCAATTTATTTCATTAACCCGATGAATTTAAATAAAATAAACTAAAAAAACTCAAATTTGATAATCATATAGTATATGAATTAAAAAAATAAGAAACATTTTATAATGGAGCACCTGATCTACCTTGGAAATGCTAGATCATATTGCCTACTGCCATAATTTGATGATGAAAGAGGGTTCGCACTGGGCACAGATAGACTAGACAAAGGAGGCACAGTGTGGGTGTGGGAGTTGGTAGTGGGAGTTGGTAGCACCATCCACATCTTTGAAAATATTTTCCCTCAATATTTTTGTAATTTGGATGAGTGCATTTCTAGCAACACTGGGGTCTCCAGAAACCTAAACGAGCTCCTCATTTTTGGAGGCACATTTTGGTCGCTCCTCTTTGCGAAATATGCGAATATTTGCTCCAGTGTGCTTCCGCATGTCACTGATGATGTTGCCATCTTTACCAAGAAGGAAACCAATGAGCTTGGACGGAACAAGAAGCCTTGTACAAATGCCACCTTCATCATTGTCATTGTCACTACTAGTCTTTCCTTGCAATTGGAGGACTGCCTCAAGCATAGGTGAAACACCATCATTAGCCAACTCTGTCTAAGAAACCACAATTACACGTTCATGTGAGTCTGATTGTGTATCTTCAACCTTAATACTTGCTCCTGTATCTTTCCTCATGCTTTTGATGATATTGCCGCCCTTACCAATCACACCTCCAATTTTATCATTTGGGCATACTATTCGAATACAAAACTCCTTCGGACCTTTCTCAACAGCGGAATTCCCAGATTTCGGAGCAATGGGAAGAGTAGGGCTATAAGTAAGAGGCCATATTGAGCTTCGAGCTTCACTTCCATATCTTCCCAGTGCTCGTAAATGGTCGGAGGCATAAGTACCATTTACTCGAGCACCTGAACTGTGATGAGCAAACAGTGAATCTCGTTGTGGAACATAATTTGGCGGAGTAAATAATGCGAGCACACCAGAAGGAAGGAGTGAAGTTGGGTTCGTTGCAGATAAAATATCAGTCCAAGGAATTTGCTCCTTAGGTGGGTGTTTATACAGAAAAGCTGAAACTGCATACAATGCTTTCTTCATAGCGGTTGCATCTCTAGATATGACAACGAATTCACCAAAACTAAAAGCACAGGCTGGCAACTCATATTTTGGCCGTATCTGAAA
>APFE031016285.1:0-34348 GCA_000404065.3 Pinus taeda | reverse complement strand
CTTGATTTTTCATTATATTCCTTTCAATGTTACAATACATATTTATACATGTCGAAGCATCCAATACCATGGACCGAAAACCATCGCGTCCAAAACCATCGACCAGAAACCATAGGTAGGTTCACCCAACCTAATATATGGTCCAAATTTTTTTTTCCCAGGGCAGTGAGGGGGGCTATCCGCCCCCCTTAAACCCCCCTGTGACCCCCCCGTTGTGCAATAGGCACAATGAAGGGGGGGTTCCACCCCCCCTCTAAACCCTCGGTTCACTATGTAGGTTACTCGTGGAAAGAATATAACATAACCCAACAGTCCTTCAGCACTTTGGTTTTCCCTTTATACAGAGGGACATACGCAGGAAGTTTTGTTGCAGAGCATATAGGTTGAATATCTTCCTCCATATCTTTGTCTTCTTCCGCTGTGATGACAAGGGCCTGTAAATCTTCTTCTTCCTCATCTGTGTTGACCATGACAACTTTTCCTTTATCGACCATTGATAGCTTACTACGTAATGGGTTCCTCGGGGACATTAGTATGGGGGCCATTACTTGTTTATCTTTCTTGGACCTCAGCGTTCGCGGTGATTTGGGGATTTCTGCCATAACCCCGGCACCTTCTGGAACATCCTCCACTGTTGGGGTGTACGCAGCCTCACCGGCAGTTACCTCTTCAATTCCCAACCCATCATTAGTTGCTATCATCATGTCTAGGCTGTATTATGTCGCTTGTGAACTTAGGAGCTCAATTGTCGCTCGGCTCTCAATGCTTAGTGTTGTGTTCAAGCACTCAATTCTCAAATTACCAAGTGTTGTTCGCTGGTCAACCCTTTGTGTTTTATAGCACCTTTTAAATTCAAATTCAATCGTTCCCCCCAATTTCAGGCCATTAATGCTTTCTTGGCAACAAATTTTCCCAAATCTTTCCCATAAATCGTGTCTTAAATGCCCGTCGCCCCTCCATTTGGCCTCAAATCAAACATCCCATTGTGAATAGTGGCACCAATGATCACTTTCCAATCAATCCATGTGGTAACACAACCCTTCATGCACAGTCGCAGACCTTGTGATGTTATGCTTGTGCACACATCCCCAATAGCACATAGCTTTCAGGCATAATAGTTTATAGTCCTGTTCTTCCTTTCAACTGACTAGAGCGCTAAGACTGTCCTTCCTGCGGCTAGTCAAGTGGTCGCGCCACCCATGTGGGGCTCCATCCCATCCTCCACCATGGTTCACGCAGAATCCCCACCTTCCATAGTTGTGGTCGGCCTCGTGCACATTACTACTTGCAACGCACTACCCTAGTCACTACGTTTGGCAATATACCAAGCCAAGGTAGCAGACTAACTAGTTCACGGCAATAGTTCTCCAACTTGTCGGTATGATCATACGCACCTTGCCTTACCATCCTCAGTTTTTCAACAAGAAATGCTTCCTTTATTTTGTCTTCCAACTTCTTGACCTCTGCATCCATCAAAGTGCTTTTTTCTCTTAGTCTCACCCCGTCTTTTTCAAGTTCGTGAAGTCTAATGTTTCCCTATCGGATTTCTTCCTCAAGTTTTATGTGTGATGTTCCTCATGGTTGTGTGATTCCTTCATTTCAGGCTTCGCGGACTATCGTATCTACAGGTGCTGCTATGCATGGACTAGGCTTCACCTGCTCCATAAGGAGTACAACCCCTACTTTATACTTCAGCTTCATAAGTGCTCACATGGTCATGGTTTTGCACGTGGTCAAGGTTTTGACCATTTTAGAGCGTCAAAACGCTACTGTTATAGCACCTCTTTTTCAAATTTGTTCAGGAATTCATCCACCATTGTCAACCTATCATACATAGGCAGATCCATTACCTCTATTGTCACGTAGCATAGTGATCTTACCATCATGTTGTAATTGAGCGTGGTTACCTCATGTAACCGGTTCTGCCATCATTTTATTTCCTCATATGAATCTGATGTGCAGGAGCTTTCATGCTCCCATGAAATCCTGCCATCCACTTTTGGATTCACCTAGTCCTGCTCCCATGCGGTGATTTTGTAGATATAGTCTAGATCATCGTCGCTCTCGCCATCATGTACTAGCTTTGTGTAGCGCAATCCTTCCGTAGGGTCTAAATGTACCACTATGCGCAGTGACTTTTTCTCAAAAATCATTTTGTGCTTCTTTACATTTATCACCCCATTGATATTAGTGGCCTCATTTATTCCTAGTAGCATGGGATACGGATTGTTGTCATCAACAATCTCTATCACTTCGAAATCTGCAAGCGCGCTTGCACCTTTGATGTCTACTGTTATTCCCTGCAATCTTCCCATCGGTAGGATATTTTGTTGGTTCACCATTCGCAATTGAATAGGGGAACCACTACAACGCGGGCCTACCCATGTGCTCCCATGTCTTCTTTGGCAGTACATTCGCGTTCGATCCTAAATCCATAATTACTTGATCCATTTCATATTCCCTGATTTGTGCAGTCAATCTCATCTCCCTTCCTATTCGTGTTGTGTGCATCCTGAGCTTCCGACTACGCGCGGTTCCCCTGGTCCAGTACATCTAGTGATGAGTTCTTGTAGTCCTTTCACTGCTTTGTTGTCGTGCAGTAACTTCATGCATGTCTCGAAAAAGGTAGTAAGCATTGATGGGTCCATCTCTAGTTCTAGTTTGTCTTTACTACCTGAAGTGGAGGCCTCCATGAAGCTCTTCTTAGCTTCCATGAATGTCTCCTTTGCGTGCTCCAAATCGAACTCTGGTTCCTTTGTAGGAGTCTTGCGAACCCAAGCACTTTCTTTGATCTTCTTGCCCTTGTCATCTCCTATCGTAATATCACTTGAGAGCACGATGTTTACATTTGGGTCCTCTTCGCATGGCTCAGACCTCATCATTTGTAGATTCTGAGTCAGGGGAGGTTGGAGTATTCCTTTATCACTCAACCTCGCTATCAGTGTGGGGCAATCCTCCATCTCATGATCAAACTAGGTACAATATAAATATGATGCTCGTGTTGGATTTGTACAATCGCAAGTATAATTCCCTGGCCCTCTACAATTGTAATAAATTAGCTATCCACAACCCCTTCCTGGTCCCATTCCACCTCGACCTTGTCCCCGCCCCTGAAATCCAGTGCGTGTCATCCCTGCATTTTGATGAAGGGCTCATGTTTCGATTTCCACCATGTAGGTAGGGGTCCGATCCATCATCAACTCATAACTTCTGCAAGTGCTCTCATCATGGCCTACTGACCTACAGAAATTGCAAAACAATTGTTGGGACATCTGCGTATACTTCTATAATAGATTACACTTATCCGTAGCATTTTTTCCTCCTATCTGACAAATCGCGCACCATAATCCAAGCACCACCCTCGGCATTTCTTGTGCCTCTGGTCTTAGTGGCATCAACCCTCCTCCTGCCAAATGGTTCGCAAAGATTGGACAATGGTCCTTGTCATGCCCCTAGCCTTTGCATTTTATGCACCATACCTCCTCGCGTGCCTCTGGGTGAGTTGTCCTGTCCTATTTCAAATTTTTCATTTCCATGATCTTGTATCAGGGTCTCGTGTAATCTCATCGCAATATCCAAAGATTTGTCCTGGGTGGATAACTTCTGTTGTGACAACGTGGTCCTTAGATGCGGCATTATTGATGCTACAAACCATGCATAGTGTTGTCCATCCGTCAAGGTCATGTTGGCTTCACAAATCATAGTCTTTAGTCTCTGATCGAGCTCCCAGGGGGCCTTGCCTGAAAGCATCACGATTTCCTTAAACCCGATAATCCACTGTGTCTCTAATTTTGGCCTACTAAATTCCCTGTTCAGTGCAGCTTGGATATCTATGATCCTCGAAGTTTGGATGGTCATTAGAATGCTTAATGTACCATGTCAGTGCGCGATCCTGCAATGCACTTACCAGTGTTGCCTTCTTTATGTTGTCATCTGTGACTCCTTGTGCTTCCCATACAGCTTCTACTACGAACCAAAATTGGTCCGAATTTTCGTTCCCTACTCCTTTGAACACCGGCAATTTTATCGTGCTCGCGATATTGAACTATGGTGGTGGCGGGGGTAGTGTGGGTGGATATGGGGGTGAATATGGTGAAACTGATGGTGGTGTAGGTGGAGGTGGTATGCACAGAATTCCCTACCTTATCATACTGATCACACTTCTTGGCGAAACTTTTACGAGCTCTTCCTCGCTTTCTCGCCGAGGCGAAATCAAGGGGTTATTTTCTATTTCTGCGCCACCTTCATTTCTATAGATCCTCCCACTCTGCATAGCCCCAAACATAAATTTATTATGACAACCTGCTTTTCACACAATAACATTTTAATTCAAGTGTTCAAATATTTAATTTACTTACCTGGCAGTCCTTTAAGGAAGTGTCATTCCGCCTCAATGTAGCTAACTAAAGTATCTACTGCGAAATCAGTGATAAACCCTCCTATAATTCAATCGAGCCAATGGTCCACAACACGTGCAATCTTATCTTCCAATGCTTCTAGTCTGTGCACCAATTCTGGAGTCCACACAATCAGTTTGTCGAGCCTACACCTTCCTTAACTATCTGCTAGCCTTGCTATCCACTCATACAACTCAGAGGTGAAGGATGCAAAGAAAATTTCATGGATTTCCATATATAAGTAGTACTCTAACCATTGTTCCTTTGAAACTCGTAGATTCCTGTTTTCCTGCGCCACGAACTCGTGAATATTTTTGTCCAACCACCCTTTAATTTCTTTCTTTGTTGGATTCCAAAGACACGACATCAGACATCCCTTATGCAAATCTCGTTCCCAACAACGGAACCATTTGTTGGCTTGTTGGGGCCTGACCTAGGTTTGGAGGTGATTTAGCCAAATAAATCCCAATACTACTGGCCCTTTCGGCAATAGTCCGCAGAGCGCGGACTGAGGTCTCACCCTAATTAGGATGGGAGGGTGCTAGAACTAGGTTTCCACACCCTAGAGATGTCTGATGGTTTCAAGTGGTCTGGGGTCCGACTCTGTGAGCACGTCACTACGCACACTTACCCGTACCTCGCAGCCTGAGATTCTTCCTTCGCGCAGCTCTACTCGGGGGTCACACGCTGTTACTACCCAATTCCTTACTGGTAATCCAATATTAGTTGATTAACTTAGCTTATTTGTATGCTTTCAGTTATACTTAACAACATTCACAATTCATACAAGTGCACACAGTAAAGAAACAATATATTTGCAAATGATATCAAACATGTAATAACTCATAACAGATGCACAAAATTGGTAACAAAACCTTTCTTTATTAATCTCTTCTCTGATTACAGACTCTACGCCACCCTACGCACTTAGCTACAGGGGTCCGCGCACTCACATACAGACTCTACTAGGCCTCTACACACTAAGGCAGAGCCTTTTCCTACTCTACGACCCAAGACACACCTTGCACTTTGACTTAATCACTAAGACCTTTCATGCCGATTCTGTATTAGATTTTTTTCTTTACAACTTAGAGCATCTCTCTATTTTTACAATCCCATGGTTCGCAGACCACAAGTAGGCTGAAATTACATTCAAAACTTAGGGTGGACAACCCTATGAATCTAGCATACTTCTGCGCCCTCAATTCACGGAGCTTTACGACCATATTAGACCAAAACTTTGGATTTGAGTCCCAAAACATGCCTTAGGGGGATTCCATGGCCAACATGAAGTGAACACATTGATTCTATTCATGACCAAGCCTCTCCATGCACATTGGTTGCTGCCAAACACATTTTGAGACATTTGCATGGGACAATCACCCTTGGTCTAAGATATTTTGCTAGAGATGTTGGACTACATGGATATACTGATGTTGATTGGACAGGAAATGTTGTTGGCATGAAAAGCACTTTTGTATGCTGTTTCAGCCTTGTATCTTCCATGATATCTTGGATGGGAAGGAAACATAAATCTGTAGAATTGAGTACCACAGAGGCGAAGTATATTGCCGCTAGCATGGCTAGTTGTGAAGCATTTTGGTTGAGAAATCTATTTGGAGAGTTGTTTGAGTGGATCCTAGACAATACAGTGATATATTGCAACAAAAAGAGTGGGATCCAATTGGCATAGAATCACATACTTCATGAAATGTCCAAGCACATAGAGATTGAATATCATTACATTCGATAAATGTTGCAGAGAGGAGCCATTAAACACCATCACATATTGATAGATGAGCAGATTGAAAATATTCTCACCAAGGCCTTGTTGAAAGGGAATTCTTTTTCTTCAATAGAAGCTTGAACTGAAGGATGTGACCCCTCTCGATAAGGGGCATCACTGATCTGGGATACTAAGCCAACTCTTCCCCCATGCCTAAGCTCCCAAGGTGAGGAGTTGAGATGAAGGGCTCCTAGCGTTGAGGGATATCTGGAAGATAGGGTATAACCCTTATCTGTCACTCATAGGGTGGAATATGTTGCATCCCTATCTTGGTCTAGTAGAGTATACCCTGGTTTGCATCATACCCACAAGTTGGGCTTGTTGGGATTATAGCTCACATCTAGCCAATGGGTTGAGAGGGCTTAGGGTGTGTGATCCTTACCTTTAGTAAGTCAAGTATCTCACCCAAGAATTATGATGTAATTTTTTCTACCACATGATTCTTTAGGGTCATTGTTGGGAAGATTAGGAAGTAATAGGATGGATGAGATATTGTATCATGCTTATTCCTCGATATAGGGTGGAAGACATATGCTCCCCTATGATATGACATGAGGTGAGAGTGTCTCATATGAACTTCCTCATTTTCCTAAGAGGGTGGTATTTGATGATCCCCTATGATTCTTCTTCTTTAGATTCAAGAATGACTCAATAGATAGAGTAGAGAAGAGTTGAGACATGATATGATGACAGGATAACTATGATCATGATGTTGTTGGAATTTCTCCCTAACTGAGAGGGAGTTTTAGTTTGGTAGCTTAGTGACAAATTCCAATCATGGGACTAGATTCCTCTTTTTGATAAGACCAATTTTCAATTTTAAAGCACTCAATTTGGACAAGGAAAAGTGTATTTTGGAATTGAAGCCCACAATGTCACATTTGATCAAGTCGGCCCTAAAGCAAATTGGTCACCCTTGGAAGCATATAAATATAATTCAAGTGACCCTCATTTGGAAATCATCATCAAGCATCTTATTCTTCTCTCTCTCTATCAGATTTTTTCATATAAGTTTGAAGTTTGGTTCATGGAGTTTGGTTCATATAGGTCCAAAATTGTAGGGTCCAAAGCTCACAAGTGTGATTAGGGTTTTTGGTTTCTAGCCACAAGGATGAATCAAGCATTTTTTTATTATAACTATAAGCATGCAGGCTCATCTGTGTGGCTAGAGAATCTCAATCGCATGCATAACTCTTCCTTCATGCGGTTGGGATCTAAGCCTGACAATGAAGAAGAAGAATCTGCTACAGTTGATGAAGCTCCAAGCACTAGGCATGTTCATCAACCATGACTGTGTGAAGCAATTGTGCAAAAATAATACTCATTCATTGGTTCCGTTATGGGAACATCCTTTCCGAATGATGCTCATGGTGGAACATGCAGTATGTATTCGTGCCAACTTTCTCAATGTTCAGAACCATATTGGAACTCTTCGCAGATTTTGTCAGCTGATTATTGTTGTTGCTGGAAGTTGCATTCTTCCTAGATGGGTACCTCAGGGGCCTACTACTCATGGTGGTATTTCTTGTCCTCTATTTGAGTTCAGCCATTTCGATGCTTAGGGACTTGACAAGACGAGTAATGTTTTCAATATCGTTTGTTTCATTTTCCTTGATCTCTCTCGCAAAATTCTAATACCTCTTACATGTGTCCTTGGAGTCCTTGGTGGGTTCATCTTCTGTGATGACTCCAATAGTGCATAGGTCCTTTTCTACGACAATAGCCTCTTCATAGTTTTATGTTAGAGTTGGTTTCGTAGTTCACTTAACAAGCTACGGTCAGTGCTAGATAGAACAATCTATACTCATAAAATATATATATACTCAGGGCATGAAGCTCTCGTCGAACTGCTTACGCATCCTCGAGAAAAAAGCTCGATCAACACCCTGAATGACCCATCCTACCTGAAGCCTTGCCCTTACGTTGGATAGGACGTAAAACCACCCGACCGAGTGATTCGGTTTCGGTTGTGCAATACCGGTTGGAAAGGAAGAAGTGTAGTAGTCAATGGTGATGGAGTCATTAGGTTTTGTGTTGTCTGAAAACTTGTTCAAAATACAATTGAACCTATTATTGAAATATTTAACCTTTTCCTTATGCTCCATCTTGAGACTACCAAAATCCTTCAGTAACATGGCAGGGATCTTATCTTCAGAAAATTTCTCAAGAAAGATCCTTTTGAATTTCCAAATCTGGATGGAGTTCAGAGGAAGGTTATGGTACCATACAACTTCTCTACCATCCAAGGTACATGGATATAATCTACATGCCACATCATCATAACGTACCTCAAGCATTTGCAGATGTAGGTAAAAATTATCTAGGTGATATTTTGCCTTCACTATCTTGTCAGGGTCATATTTTGTTAAGAGTTTCTCTACGTGTCCTGGCATCTTGTGTAGGACACCCAAAAGTGCAAGTGGGCCTTGAGTCATCCAATCTAGATTTTGGTCTACCATGTAATCTTCTTCATCATCCTCCTCTTCCTCTTCTGAATCTGTTGGTTCCTCTTCCTCTTCTTCTCCTTCATTTCCTACCCCTCTTCCTCCTCTACCGGAGTTTGAACGTGAGAACAAGCGACTACCTCCTTCTCCTTCGTGAAAGATTCTAGGCTCCTCTTCCTTTTCAAGAGCCTCTGCTAGTTCTTCAAGAGTGGCAAGGAATGCTTCTTCAACATAGGAGACCACTACTCTTGTGGGGCTAGTCTTTTTCTTCTTTTGAGAATATGGAAGAGCAATTACTCTCAAAATCAAACCAACAAATTTTGCAAATTGATGGGCGATGGGGCAGACAACTTGAATCTGAAGGTATGAGATTTCACATTCAAGTCTGAGCGGTAAGGAATTACCAAATTCAGAGTTGCGAGTAGGGGAGAGGGAGTGAACGTTACTTCCTCGATCAAGATATGGATGAGTGGGTTTGGTGGGACAATCAACCATATAATATTGGCTTCCCTCCTTCTAGTGCCAGAAATGTTGATAGTGTTGGACCCGCCAACATTTAGGCGACCTCTGTGATATGAAGTCCCAACCAAACCTCACATCATTTGGTGTAGGAGTCCCATCCAGTATAATGGCTCGGTTTCCAAATACTTAAAGGTTTGCCTCGGCTCTAACTGTCAGCAAAAGAGAGTAATGCAATGGTATCTTTGAAAAACAAGGTGAGTGTGCTTGGTGAGTGTGCAATGTAACTATGTCTAGGTTCTCTTACTATAAAAAGGATGGAGAAAAGGGAGCCTCTAAGTGAGAGGTAATAGTACCACCCAGGAAGAGGCACACGTGAACCAAAAAGGTATGTACAACATCTAGTGGAATAGTCCATAGCAGATGCGATAGTCATTACAACCAATGAATAGGGAAATATATGTATACCATCCAGTGGAGTAGTCCACAAGGGATGTGACAGTCGTTACAACCAATGAGTCAGGAAAGGTCTATCTAATAGCATGTGGAATAGTCCACAAGGATGAGACAACAGTAACCACCATTGCAACTCATTCCCAACAAGATAAGCACTAAAACAACTAAAATAGTTCAACTATCTTAGTACATGTGAAAACAAAAATGAAATACAAATGATCACAGAATAGTCTTACAAACATCCATAAGTCATGCATGGAAACGTGTTGGCCTGAAAAGGCTTCTGTAATTAATAAAAATTTCCAAGACACATATTTGCATTGCACATCACTAGCCCCAGTAGTGGGACATTGGAGCCATTCATTGCTCCTCAAAGAACTAACTAAAATCTATATGATTTGTGGGAGGAGCCAAGGTGAAAAGTCCTTTTCTCAAAAAATGAGGAGGTATATATAACCAAGGGTGATGCTTGAACCTTGTGACTCTTTGACTTCCCTCATGACTATCCAACTTCCTATGACTTTTCAACTGACATGACTCTTCATATTCATGTGTGTCCATTGGACTTCCAATTTACAATACATTTGATTTATAATATACATGGCCCATTATAGTGATGTGGCATTTGCCAACTCATTGTTGAAGAAAGTGTAACTAGGTTTGGTCTTCATAAATGTATCTTTGATATTTGTATTTATTTAAGAAAAGAGAAATTATTTTTACGATATTTGTCAATGAGTTTCTTGCTCATTAAAGTAGGTCAAGCACATGTTTAAGTTTTTCTAGGAAGTCAAAGAGTCAATGTATTTATGTAAGACCCTTTTAGGGAATGTTACACTATGTATAAAATGGTATAAAGGTCAAAGGAATACCTCCAAGCAAAGTCAAAGTCATCTCCTTGCAACAAAAGCCTTCAAGCAATAAAATAATAAAGAAATAGTCACGCTGGCCTAAGAACAACAAGTCGGCCTCAAGTCGGCCTAAAGGAGGGACAGTCCTCTATATACAGAGGTTGTCCACTCCCTCTCAACGTCAATGAATCATATCTTAAATCTGTAAATAAAGGAGGCAAGAGAAAGGATAACGAAGGATGGAGAAGAGGTCTCCTAGTGCAACGAAGGAAGGAGAAGGAGAACCAAATTGAACAGGACTATTTCTAGTGCTAGAAACAGTCACACGTGCAAAGAAAGGAAGGTAAAGTCTATGGATATGATAGCAGGGATAAATAGTCCATAAACTAGTATTGTTTGGGCTTGAAACTAGGTCTCCAAGGCCTCTCAAGTAAAGCAAATAAGCCTATCTCTCTAATGAAGGAAAGGGACCCTAATTCTCTAGGGTACATACCACACGTGGGAAAACTAGGGTAGTTGTATAGTCATATACCTATACTTCAAGAAGAGTCTCAAGAAGCATGTCTCCTTAAGTGATTAACATATTTAAGGAAGGAAGAATAATATATCATCAAGAAGATAACATATTTGAGGTCTATCTCTAGACAAAGCAGTGAAGAAAAGGACGAAGTGTTGGGGAGAAAAGTGTCGGAAGGAGGAAGTCCATGTTCTGAGAAACATAGTGTAGAAAAGAGGAAAGAATTGACTTGTGCTTGGAGGATATCCTAATCAAGGGTCTATGGTTTGGCATTTATCAATAAGAAGCTTCAATAAGAGAAACTTACTAAAGGGTTTTCCTCTCAAGAGAAGAGAGGTTTTGGCCCAAGCAGAGAGCCAATATCTTGTGTTCTTGTTCTTATGTTTTTTGTAGAAGTTTGATGAAGTACACATACATCCATTAATAAGAAGAATAAGATTAAGCTAACAAGAAAAGTAAAAAAGGCTTCACAAATTGTTATCTAGTCAAGAAGAATCACACTAAAACTCATTATGCTAGATTCATCAACATGGTATCGGAGCTAAGGTGACACATCAAGGAAAGGGCTTCTCAAGAACACTCATAAGGTGACTCATCAAGGAAGGACATCTACAAAGTTGAAGCATCAAGCCAAGAAGTCTCGATCACTTCAAGGACAAGAAGGTATACCATCTATCATTCATCAAGGAAGACTACAAAGTAAGAAGAAGAGCCTTACATAAAGGCACCAACAAGGAATAGAATATCTAAGAGGGACCTACATTATCTACAAGTCATCAAGCAAGTCCACTTGGAGAAGGAAACTTGAAGAACATCAAGATCCTAGTAAGACAAGCCATCTAGTCTTCAAGGAGAAAGCAATTCCACTACATCCAAAAATCTATCAAGTAAGTATATGTCCCCTTCTGATTATACGTCAATGTCTTTTTGCAAGGAAAACATCAAATTGGTAGGTACCAATAAATTTCTTGCATGGAAGAAGAGGACTGGTGTAGTTCTCAAGTAAAATGAACTTCTAGAACATGTCAAAGGGAATATCACTATCCCTGTTAAGGAACAAACTCAAGTCTTATCCAAGTACAATAAGGATGAGACAAGAGCTCAAAGGATTCTAATAGAATCTATCAAGGACTCTCTCATTCCTTATGTCTCCAAATTTGAAACATCAAAAGAAATCTATGATAAACTAGTAGAGCTATTCTCGGTAACCACAGCTGGAGAAGTGATATCTCTAAGAAATTAATTGTACAAGATGAAGATATCAAAGGAAGCAATAGCTCCATACTTCATGAAGATCTCTGAGATGAGGGATCAACTTCAAGAGCTAGAGGAAGTCATGTCCGACAAAGAAATGACAATTGCAGTACTCAATGCTCTACCTGAGGATTGGGGAAACTTCACATCAAACATATATGCCAAGAAGGAAGCTACCACACTAAGTGAAATGTGGTCTCTATGTAAGACAGAGGCAACCAAACTCAAAGCCAAGGAATATGTGGGATCAAAGGAGAAATCATTTTCTACCATGGCCAAGAGAAAGGGAAAATTTGGCAAATTAGGTCCACAAAGAATAAACAACAAAGATATGTCCAAATACCAATGCTTTGGATGCCGAGAATATGGACACTACAAAAGGAATTTTACTAAACTTAATAAGGACAATAGCAACAAAATAAAAAGGGAAGAATCTCATTTAACTCAAGAAATTAAAGAAGAAGACAAGAATTAAAAGAAGGAATATCCTCCAGATCTCTACTGTGACTAAGTCAAACTCTTTACTTAGGTCTTCTTTCAAATTTTTGAGTAGTATAACAACATGTGGGAATAAAATAAAATTGCATGGCTAGAAACATCTTCTATGTTAGAAAAATATTATATATGACAAAGAAATGCAAGACATATAATATGCGGAAAAACAAAAACACATAAAACAGAGAGACACAGATATATGTGGTTCACCCAGTTTGGGCTACGTCCACCTCGAATAGCCAGTCCTTCCTTTCTATTATCCAGCAAAATGAAGAGACGCAACCTATAGTAGATCCACTGTAGTATCCTCTATTTTCTCTCACAGTCTCACCTCTTTGTTTCTCACTCTGGAAATACTCATATATTCCACAACCTCAATATAAATGCTCTCATACAAAGAAAGCGGTTGCCTTCAAGGGAAAAAAACCCTAAACTAAACATAAATTCTACCGTCAGATCATCTGCCTAATGAACAGCCCAGATTGACTATAAATTACTATACTTTTACAAAGCAATTTTACATCTTCTTTTAGCTTTGAGGGCACTGCCCCCAAAACCCCCGCCAAGGGATCGCTGGCCCCCATAACCCCCCAGCCAGGGGATGCCCCCCCCCCCCCCTTGACCCCCGCTGGGCGAACAAGTCCCCTCCTACATGAGGGGTGTACAATCTTCCTGGGGTATACATCCAGCTAAAACAAAGACCTCTAAATTAGGATGATAATCATGCTCCATACCCAACATTATAGAATCTAGAAGCATGATGTACATAGAGTTCAAAATACTCATGTAGGAGGAGAATTTATAAATAGAATTAAATGTTTGGTTAGAAATATCTTCTAGAATATAGGACCATGGTAGATATAGCTCAAGATATTCATGTAGAAGGAGCATACCAAGAATAGGAACTCATTCATAATAAAAGAAAATTGATCATGAGTAAGAATCTTAGAAGACCTCCATTATAAAAAAGAAAGAAACATTTGCAGGGCAAGGGTCTTCAGGATCCTATGTTGGAATATTCAAAAGAATATTCAAAAACAAAGGCAGATGTCTCATTGGGAATCCCATTCATGGGCTTCAAGGAAAGGATGATATGCAGGAAAACTAAGATGAAGCAAGAAGGGCCACACCAAGGATAAACAAATGAAGCTAAGATGATAAAAGGAGAATCAAGATGAGGTATGTATGCATCAGAGTTTAATAATGTTATCCTTTGTATATTATTGAGTCATGGGAATAGTTGTATGACATGATCAAGTAGGAGAGAATCTCAATGACATGCTCAAAAACATGTACTATAATGCAATAAAGGTCACAAAATAAATACTCACTTAAGGAGTATAATATTGTTGACCAAGAAGCAAGTGAAGAAGGAATGTTGACTAGTCCTAGAAGAAAGAAATGAAGAAGTGCTCTCACAAGGAGCATAAGGTGGTTGACCAATCTATCCAAGAAGAATCGAGTGAAGAAAAATATCAAAAATGTCAAGAACACCATGATCACCAGGAATCCCTATTCGACAAGATACTTTGAAGACATCTCCTGAAAGAAGGCATGACAACTCTAACAAGGGAAGAAAAAGATCAAAGGACCCTTGAAACCCTTGAAGGCCTTGGAGGTATGAAAGATGAATATAACTTATTCTATTATACAAATATGTCATGATGAATAAGCTATCCAACAAAAGCACCATTTAATGTTGAAACAATATCAGGATGAAGTTACGAAGGGCTACTAGATCAAAGCATGGGAACAAGCAAGTACAAAGAAGTATCCATGTGAAGAATAGTCTGAAACATAGACAAGATGAAAAGGAATAAGCAGATGACAAGAGAACCTGATATATGATAAGAAGGCCAATTTCCACAAAGGAAGAAATGACATGACTAACCAAGAAGGAAAGTGATATATGGATGGTGCCCTACTAGGAAGAAGTTCGAACAAAAACTTCATTACATCAAAGGAAGGAAGGAGACCAAGCAGCTGAAGGACCCACAATGAACAAGTCGTTGATGAATGGAAAAGTCCCTAGCTAAGAGGGATTTATAACAAGTTCCGAATTACAAAGGAAATTGGACAAGTACCTTGTCAGAGGATACTTGGGCATGTCTTCCTCAATTGAGAGAAAGTGATAGACACAACATTATTGTCTTCACTTGGGAAGGAAGAATGGGAGGGTTAGGTAATTGTATGTTATTTTATGATCTTTGAGGATGTGTAGGGAATCCAAGACAAGAGTAGGCAAGAGGACCGATATTCTTTGAGGGTTGGGAACCCAAGACAAGAATAGTCCTAGAAGGTCATACTTAGTGAACATCCGGGTGGGTATGTACGTTGAGAGAAAATGATGAAGGTGTCTATAAATCATTGGTCTCACAAGCATTTTAGCTCATGGTCTCATGATGAGATGGAGTTGTTAGTCAAGGCCTTGCACTATGACAATGTTGATTGATATGACTCTATAACAAATGGATTGAAAATCTAGTTTCTCTTATGTGAATTCTTCAAGATTGAAAAATAGCCAAATACCTTGTAATGATTTATGAATACCTCCCTAGTTAAGAGGGAGTCTTGAAAAAAGTGTAACTAGGTTCGGTCTTCATAAATGTATCTTTGATATTTGTATTTATTTAAGAAAAGAGAAATTATTTTTATGATATTTGTCAATGAGTTTCTTGCTCATGTATATTTTTAAGTGCTTCTAGGAAGTCAAAGAGTCGATGTATTTATATAAGACCCTTTGAGGGCATGTTACACTGTGTATAAAATGGTATATATATCAAAGGAATACCTCCAAGCAAAGTCAAAGTCATCTCCTTGCAACAAAATACTTCAAGTAGAAAAATAATAAATAAATAGTTAAGTTAGCCTAAGAAGAGCAAGTCAGCCTAAAGGAGGACACTGCTCTATATATAGAGTCTGTCCACTCCCTCTCAACATCAATGAATCATATTTTAAATTTGCGAAGAAAGGAGGCAAGAGAAAGGGTAACGAGGGACAAAGAAGAGGTATCTTGGTGCAGCGAAGGAAGGAGAAGGAGAAGTGAAGTGAAGAGGACTATTTCTAGGCCTAAAAATAGTCATATGTGTGAAGAAAGGAAGGTCAAGTCTGCGGATATGACATCAAGGGAAAACAATCCATAAACTAGTTTTGTTTGGGCTTGAAACTAGGTCTCCAAGTCCTTCCAAGTAAAGTGAAGAAGCCTATCTCTCTAGCAAAGGAAATGAACCCTAATTCTCTAGGGTATCTACCACATGTGGAAAAACTAGGGCAGTTGTACAGTCATACACCTATACTTAAAGAAGGGCCTTGAGAAGGGTGTATTCTTAAGTGAAGAAAATCTTGAAGGAAGAAGGAAGAATATCTCATCAACAAGCTAACATAGTCGAGGTCTATCTCTAGAAAAAACAATGAAGAAAAGGACGAAGTGTTGGGGAGAAAAGTGCTAGAAGGAGGAAGTCCATGTGTCGAGAAACATAATGCAGAAAAGAGGAAACATTTGACTTGTGCTTGGAGGATATCCTAGTCAAGGGTCTAGGTTTTGGCATTAATCAATAAGAATCTTCAATAAGAGAAACTTACTAAAGGGTTTTCCTCTCAAGACAAGAGAGTTTTTGGCCCTAGAAGAGAGCCAATATCCTGTGTTCTTGTTCTTATGTTTTTTCTAGAAGTTTGGTGAAGTACATACACATGCATTAATAAGAAGAAGAAGATTAAGCTAACAAGAAAATTAAAAAATACTTCACAAATTGTTATCTAGTCAAGAAGAATCACACTACAACTCATTTCCATAGATTTCAAGACTCGTGACACGACTTGACATGACACTGTTGAAATGGACTAGCTTGATGATGTGGCAATGTCAAGCAATTGTTGCTGCTTAGTGATAGATGTGTTCATGGATATGATTTCTCTTCTCCTCTGCATAGCTTGATGATGTGAGGTCTTCAATGATATTTGGTCTTGAGATGTGTTTGCATACATGTGTTAGTTTCCTTTGTTCATCTAGCTACAAGTGAGTCTTCTAGTATGCTTCCTCCTTCTTCTCCTTCTTTATCGTCTCGTCATGATTTGACAATGTATCTGTTAATGCAATTCACTCATGATGGGATGACATCAATCCAAAAACTCCCTAGTCTAATATGATGCATTTTTATCCATGGACTGAGCCTGTGACAAGTGACAGGCTAGGAAAGAGGGTCGAGTAACTGTGCATTGCACAGTTCCAAGTGACAGGGAGAGAGGTTGGTCACTGACACTACGCAGAGTGTAGCTCAAGATTGAATGAGGAACTTCTAAGCACAATCCTCACTGAGGATAAAAATTGCATGGTGGCCATTGGGAGACAGGATCACGCAACTAAGACAGTCAGTGGTTGATGTGGGATGGGACCGTGGGAGACATTTTTGCGCAATTTTCAGAGGCAAGGAGGACTAGGTAGCAGAGAGACCTGGAGGACAGATTTGTGTAGTTCTTGAGATTAGTGACCTCTAGCTGAGGGATGATACTAGGGTACACTTCTATGCAGTTCTGGGTGGAAAGGCATTTTGGGTTCTCTGCGCATTGTGGGGTTCCAACATGCAAGGAGAGAAGCCTGAGGAGTGAAATTTTGAAATGTGCAGTTCAAGTTAGTCTGGGAGGAACTATTGTGCAATTCTGGGGAGGAAAGGATACTTCTCAGCTCTGGAATTGTATAGTAAAACTGCCTAGGGGACAGTGACTGCACACTACGTAGTTCCAGGTAGCAAGGTTGCATCATTGAGGGCTGAGACTACACAGTGTGCAGTTCATTTGGGTTCTGGTGAAACTGACTTGCCTGGTCAGGAAGATTCTTGGAGAAATGGGTAAGGGCGAGAAGAAGGTGAGCTTGTGTATAACTTGAACTTGTGATCACACACTTAGCATACTTCGAAAAAACGGAAATATAGACCACTAGAACAACAAGACAAAGCAAGAACCTCCGTGTGACTGTCCTATGACAAGAAGCGACAAGTGCGACACTTGAGATAGACTTTAGGACAATCGTGATGACACTTGTGTGACAGTGCTTAAAACTTTGTGTATGATTGTGACAAGTGTTTGCATAGTTAGGACAACTCAAATACACAAAGACCAACCTTCAAAATCTCCAGAAAAGGTTTGCAAGCATGGAAAAAAAGTCAAACATGCCAAAAGACGATAACTGATCAAACAAGAAAAAGGGGTGAAAAGACTCTAAGAAATCTCATGAAATGAACTCAAGTGTTTGCAATAATCAAGGGAAAGATCAAGGAAGCCTCCGAAATTTGAGTGCAAGCCAAAATTTTGGAGGGTGTTGCAGCCACTACAATAGGTACAAATTTCATCTTTTGGAACCTCAGAAAAGAAAATATATAGCAAAAAATCCAACATTACCTATTTAAATATGCATTTAGGATGTACAACTTCCTTTCATCATATTTCCTTAAATTTTGTAACCCAATATATGAAAATTGAACCAAAATATCATGGGATTTCCCCTCACTATTGTCCAAGTTTTAGCTTTTGGAGCCTCCCAGATTTATTTTTTTATAATAAACATTCAAACTTGATCTATTTAAAGAATAATTTAAGAGTTATATCTTCCTCAACCAATGTTGTTACAAAATTTAATGCACTACCTCAAGAGAATCTAAAAATGTGATGAACCTACATAACATTTTGTTCCAATAGAAGATGAGTGCTAATTGGGAAAGTGCCACAACGTGAAATTATATACGAAGATGAAATAAAAGGGAGGGAATTCCCATATCAACATCCTAGTATTTTGAGGTTTTTTTGGGAAGCCCCATATTGAGAAATAATATTTTAGGAAGAAATCAATGGAAGATAAATTATCTCTTTTCCTCTCAACTAAAATGTTAATTGGGAGGACTTCACATCAAGAAATTTCATTAGAATTTTTTTATTCAAAAGATGAAATTTTATGATATTATCATTTATCCATTTCCTCTATGTAATCATTGACAAGAATTATTGTAAATGGACGGTTCATCATTGTAAAGAAGAATTGTTGTAAATGGACCCACCTCAAATTGAATAAGAATGTAAAGAGAGTTATCAAATTAAATCCTTGTAAAAATCATACTTTAGGGTGTATGATCAATAGTACCTGACACCCTTATGTAAAATAAAAAAAACAAGCGAGCATGATCAAGGGAACAAGTGCAAGCAAGGGAGTACAAGTAAGCAAGAGAGCGTGTTAAGTACAAATGAGTAGAGTAAAGTGCGTTCTAAATGCATCTCATGAAACTAAATATTTTCAAGAGTGCAACCATGAATTGCATAATAAAATTAAGTTACTTGAGTGGAAATTACAACAAAACCAAATAATGATTGATTAAATGGCTAACACACTGGCAATTTCAAAATATCTTCAGAAAGAAATAGATATGTAGCATTAATTCCTTGATGCTCTTCAAACTAAACTAAGAGAAAAGTAATATCAAATTGATGATATGATTTATGTAGCATCTAAAATGAAGGTAGATGTATTTTTTATATGGAATATATAATAAATAAGGTCAATACATCTTATGATACACATGAATTATTTTATACAGTTGATGCAAGTGGTGGGATAAAATATCTCATAAAGAAAAGTGATGCAACATGTAATACATGTGACCATGTTCAAAGTTTGATGCTAAAAGTGATACAGTTGAACTAATAACAAAATTGTATGGAATACAGGTGATTGATGCTTAGTGTGATACAAATGACTTGATGGAATCAATGAATTAATCACAGGATAACAACAACCATCACGAGAGTAGCACGAGGCTGCCATCAGAACAGATAGGGAAAAGCTTGACGTTGCAGTCAAGGATTGTAGCCAGTTGTTTGAAGACACTCTCGAACTATGGGCCTCACTGCAGGAGGACCCATAGGTGAAAAATATTGAAGTAGCCATCTGGGATAAGTAGTTGCAGTATGACAAGATAAAGGCAATGACTTGGACCTTAACCCTTGTGCAATAGTTTGCTAGGTTGAAAGAGTGGACATCCTTGCAAGGATAGATCAAGGAGCTGCGGAAGAAGATGCAGATTATCACTACATAAATGTAGCCGTGGGAAGAAGAAGTAGGGAAGATCTCACAGGCAATGGAAGGCACTCTCAAGAGGATGCAACAAACATAGTGAATAATTTCCTTAGTAGCATAAGGGCCAACTACAGAAAATTGGATCGAAGAAGTTTGATAGGAAATAGTTCAATGCACAGAGGTGCTTCAGCCAGTGAAGTCTTCGTTCAACAGCTTGAAAGAAAAGATCCAAAGTGTTCCAGTGGAGTGACTCATGGATGAGTCACATATTTATGTTGGGGGCATGTTCGTATGGGTTTCCCTGGCTTAATTTTATTAAAATATTATAAATCTCCACATTTTGAGGAGTGGAGCGCGCAACGTGCAAGTCAAATAGGAGTCAAGGGGTTTTAGGAAGGTCAAAACCCCTTGCATTTTGGTATTGATTTGAGATCCATCCAAAGGTTTGTGGACCATGGTATTGTAATAGAAAAGAGTATATAAAGGTGTCTTAGCAAGTCTAAAGGGATCAATCAACTCATGGATGAGATAATTTTGAGTTTGTAGATCTTTCTATATTCTGGCGAAGGGGAAGGCTCATGCAACTGAGTGCATGGAGACCTTGGTAAGTTTGCAACTATGTGCATAGGGTCTGGAAAGTTTTTATAAGAAAGATCGGAAGTAATAAAGAATATTTGAAGCAACTTTGTGTTTATTGTTGTATACTTGTGTATTTTCTGTATTTATGCCCACTTGAATAGTAATTATCTGTAATTTGTCTTAAATACCCCGTGAAAATATGGATCTTCTGTTATGTGTTACTTCATGCATGATTAGATTTTTACGTGAAGTTTGAATCTTTGTTTAACTGAAAATCACATAAGATCCCTGAATAAGGGTTCACAAAGGTTAGATCGTACCTAAAACCACAGAAAACACCTTAACCACATCACATAGCTTTCTAGATGCAGAAGCTTGGTTCTAGCATCCCCCAATACTACTTTGGGTGAGACTACAGCCTGCACTACGTGATTTGTTACCTAAAAGGATGGTAGTGTAGGGCTTTTTTGGTTAGCATGGCTAACTCTGAACCTGGGTCCAAGCCCCCTCAAGCCAACAAGAATCTATAACTCATCATCTCTTCTAACATCCAACGAAGAAGTGGAATACGATTCATTTTGTCTAATGGTTTTTGTCTTGATGTCTATGATGCCTCATTGGATTTTTTATTATGGTGCATATAGCCACTAGAACCATCAAGATGCTATAATTAAAAGGAAAATGCATTCATCCCTAAGGGACTAAGCTTGGGCCCCTGTGCACTAATAATAGTAAAAGTAAAATACCTGGAAGAAAATGAACAAAAATGCAGTCAGAGATTAGCTTTAGGAAACATGTAAAATAAATTAATAAAGTTGAATGATTGTAGATTGGGAAGGAATAAGGGAATTTCTTCATTGAAAAATAAAACACTCATAATTTTTCACAAGGATAACAAGTCTAAGGAGTCTCTCTTTTCCTTTTCCTATTTTATTTTCTCTGTTTATAATTTTGTCTCTGTCTTTGCAGCCTGTAAATAGTTAGGTCTCTCCTCTTTTTTATAACTAGATAAATATCCATTTTTAAAAAGATGTAGTTATGAATTTCTCCTCCAAGCTAGCTTTGGCTTCAAATATTCTAGATTTCTCTTTTATAAATTGATTTTTTTAAAACATATGTTGGCGATCAACACAAAGTTCTACTTGAATCTTATTTTAGTTTTGGGAGGTAATGGCCATAATTTTTTCTTTGGAGACCACCTCAAATATGTTCTTGACTCTTCTACCTATCCAAATAGTTCACATTTGCTAGAAATGTGCTCTGATACCAATTGTTGGAAACCTTTGAGCACTACTGAGAGGGGGGGGATGAATCAATGATGTGATCTATACACAATTTTTTCCTTTTATTAACTTCACTTACTGAATCACACATACATGCACCAACAAATTATTAGATTATCCATGCATATAACATATAAGTAGCTAAATCATGAACCATGTGAGCAACATAAACAATAATCAACACATCAAAATCACATCCACACAAGAGACATAAGATTCATGGTGGAAACCCTTTCGGGAGAAAAACCACCCTTGTTGATGTTTCTTTGCTCTAAATTTCTATTAGTCAAGAAATTGGTCTTTTACATAGCTTGTTGAATCCCATCAGCATGGAGACTTGACCTCATATGCAATATGCCAACACCGATTGGCTAGGGGACTTGATACTAATGATCAGTTTTGAAGACTATGTTCTCTACGGATCTCTAAAGACTACCATCTAATGAAGGCCACCATGATCATTTGATCCTCTCCTAGCTACCATTGGATTATCCAAACACCATTGGATTGATAAACGTTCTCCTTTCACTGAAGCTTCTCCATCACTTCTCCTCTCTCATGAAGTCACTGCTCCTCTGCACTATGTAGACCTCCTTTCATGTATTTTCAAATTGGATCCCAAGACACTATGCTCAACCAAAAATCAACTTTGCATACATGCTCTCAACAACAATATCTCATCATCGATCAATATAAAAGCAAATGCAGAAAATATATTCTCTCCAATAGTAATATGTAGCCACATAATATAAATACTATCAAACCCTCACAACAATAAAATGTTGCATAATACAAATAACATCATAAGACACATAGCTATGTTCTACATGCATCAACATCTCCTGAAACATAAGTGTGAGAGGATCACCAACATACACTCTAGCAGCATACAACACTCTCCAATCAATCTCTACACCAACAGCTCCAATTCTGATATATTTTGAAATATGATTTACGTCTATTCACTATTATGCAATTAACACTCATGGACTGAAGAAATTGTTCACAAAACCAGGTCTTAAGACTATTTCCTCAATACAATATCAACTCATACACTCACTCAATGAACCAACCAACATACAACTACAAGATAAAGTATATAAAACATGTAGAGGGAATTTGAGCTTAGGGCTAGGATCAAGAGTGAACAAATTGGAGCAAATCAATCCACTAAGGTCACTACTAGTGCACTAAATGCATTCACATCATGAGAGGATCTTTTCAAACCATTTCTAACCCTTTTGACTTTTTCTCAAAGCCTTTCATAATTTCCAAGATAATTTCCTTCTGAACAACACGAGTAATGCAAAATAAATTTCATGAAAACCATCAGTCATGCCCTTGACACTGTTTGAAATCATCTAGGGCTATAAACACTCCCATAAGTTTCGATCCATGTGACTGGAGCATCCCAACCACTCCCATACACCTCTATGCATGTGAGTGGGGCTAAACCTGGGGAGAACCGTCAATCCTTTAGCTCAAAACATCATCCATTTGTTGCATCCTCTTCCCCTACATTTTTACATGCCTCCAGAACTCTAACATTGCCTCTAACACTTCTACAAATGGATCAAACAAGCATCCCAAGTGTCACTTCCAAGTTGATCTAAAAGGGCCAACAAACAAGGTTGGCAAGTGTGCCAACAAGTCCTCCACTCTCCATCGAACCTCTAAACAAGTTGTAACACATCTGAAGCACCTTTGCAACCTATATATCACCATCATCAAGCCATCACATCACTTAAACAAATCTCCTCATATGCATAGACATGAAGACCTGAAGACCTAGTTGAAAACTCAACTAGTGTGCCATGAACGATCTCCATCACATGTAGAGTTGATCATCACCTATATGAACGTCCTCTACCTGTAGCAGCATTAGAAAACCATCATGACATGTCCATCAATTCACATGCCAATATGCCAACTCCTCCATGACCAACATGCTACCATTAATGCCATCACATACTGACACATACCATGGTCCATCAATCTACATCGTCATGAGGTTGACATAAGTGCATGACCTCAAGAGTTGACATCAATGCCAACACAACCATCTCACTATCAATACATCATGCCAACTAATACACATGCATATGAAAAATATAACCATGACCATGACCTTGTTGACATCAATGCCAACACAACAATGCCAACAAACTCCCCCTTTGGAATTGATGTTAACCTCATCAACATGTGAGGCTTATCTCTATCCAATCTCCAAAATTGAATTTTCACTCTATCCATCCAAATGTCTCCAAATTCTATCCCCCTTTGACATCAATGGAAAAAGGTCAACTCCATATGAATAGGTAGAAATAACTGAAGTACATAATGGATTGATACATGGCTGCATGGCTGAAAAATAATACATAACAAATGTCATCCATGCCTCCATACAAGCAACAAGTAGCATATATACCAATCAACATCCAGAGCAAAATCTCAACCAACACCTCTAGCAACAAGCATCAACATGCCAATATAAGGCAACCATCAGCAACATATGAAACATCATCATAAAAAAAACTATGCGAAGCATCATGTACATGCATCAATATGCTCATAAACATCAAACCATAATTATTCCTCATAGAAACATCATAAAATGTGTCATCATATGATATGTAGCAATACGAGGCAAGCACACACAATCTCCCCCATAACTACATAGCAACAACTATCATAACATCTCATCACATGAGTCCAAGAATCCCACTATCATAGCATATTAGGAGGCCAATATTAAAATCAAATAGTGCTCCCCTTGAACATGTGTCATCTCCAGGTTGTACATATACTAGTTGTTGGGCTGAAATGACCGATTCCATGGCAAACAATGCTTCCTTTGAAAAATAGAAACACAATATGTACAAGGATGTTGAAAATAACAACAAGGAATGCTAAATATACAAGTGCTAAAAATAGCATTGCTATAAATAGCATTTCAGGATACATTCCAATTTTAGATAGTCCCTGAACTAAATTTGAGAATTAAAATTCGAATTTGATCTTAGCAGTTGTTTGAAAAATAATTAATTAATTCATCTTGAGTTAATTAGTTGGAGAAAACCAAACATGAAGTCTACGTGAAGACATGCAATAGTTTTCCCTTTGATTGAGGAAGTTATCCCTTAACTAAAGTGATCAGGATGAGTTGTACTTTGAGTTGTAATTAGTTAGCTCGGTTAACTGAGTTAAGTCCAGTTAGATTAGTTCCAACAGTTTGTGGAACTGATTGTGAGTTCAGTTAGTTAATGCATGCATGCATGTAACTATTGCAATTCAAATAACTAAATATTCTCTCATAAATAACTCATGCACGTCAGTTCATTTAGAGACCCAATTGAGATCAGATGATGGGACATTGTACTATTAGTTGCAGTAATATTCCATTGAGGATATCTTTTGCATGTAGAAGGAATTCATTCCTTGGAGATTGCACAGTTACTTCTAAGTTTAAAGAGTTGTGTGAGAGGTGAATTCACATAGGTGGCAGTCAGAGGACCCAGGAGAAACTGCGCAAGGAAATAGGAGGCTTGGAGGACTGGAGGAAGGCATATGTTGTGTCTATTCAGTCTATGAGCAACATTGAGGGATTGTACTGAGAGTTGGATAGCTTGTGAGCTAAATCTTTGTGTAATATGGAGATATTTCCACTTGTATGATAATACAGAGATAAGGGTTTTTAGCTGAAGCTTTCCCTAGAGTATTCTTCTGTGTTCATGTGTGATTGATTTCTCATTCTCCGTTATATGTGTTCTATTTGATCTTGCTCAAAATTGATTAAGCTTTCGCAAGTTTGTTTGTAGAAGTAGATCAAGTATTTTGCTTTAGTGTATTGTATTATCAGGTGATCTATAGTGGGAATTTCTACATGGTATCAAAGCAAAGGTGATCAAAGTGAAGAACGGTATACAAAGAAGGTAGAAGTTTGAAGTTTGAATTTCCTAATTATAGAATTCGAAATCTTATCACATCTTAAATTCCACCAATGGCATTCAACAGTTTGAGACTCGAGTATGCCCTTGATGGCAGCTCGAATTATATAGCCTGGAAGGATTATATGGAAGTGGTATTAGAGGACAACAGTTTGAAGGACTTCATTGATCAAGAAGTCCCCAAGCTAGCAGCTGCTAATGCCCAAGAATTGGCAGAATGGAAGAAATGTGTGGCTAAAGTTAGGAGAATCCTTCTAGAGGGAGTTCGAGACCACATTGTCTCGAGTCTCCATGGGAAGGAGACACCATTTTTCAATGTGGAAAACATTGAAGGATCTATATCAAAATAGCAATGATAAGAGGAAGCTGGCATTGAAAGACAAGCTTCAGAAAATCAAGTGTGAAAAGGGCGACACGATCTCTACATATCTGAACAAGCTAATCACCTGCAGGGATGAGCTTGGAAGTGTAGGAATCACGACAGCCAATGATGACATGGCGAGTCTTTCTCTCCTCGGTCTTCCTAAGAGCTGGCATAGCTACCAAGACTCAGTAAATGGAAGAGAGAAACTGCCATATTGGGAACAACTTTGGTCGGACCTGATGCAGGGGGAGATAAGAAGAAGCACCAGAGATGGATCTTCATCAAAGCAAGATGATGAAGAAAATCTAGCCTTAGTGAGTAAGGCGAGGAAAGGGAAGGGGAAGGCTTCCCATTCCAAATTGAGTTCCTCCCAGGGTGGGAAGAAGATTGAAAAATCGAAAGTGAGATGCTTTCATTGTCATGAGGTGGTCCATTATGCCATGAATTGTCCACAGAAGAAATCCAAGAAGGGATCCTCGAAGGGATCAGATGGTGAGGCACTAGCCTCACAGTTTGAATTGGATTTCACCCTCATCACATGCATGGTTTCATTCGATGGTGGGATGTGTTTGGTACCTGGACAGTGAAGCCTCATTCCACATGACCAGTGACAAGAATCTATTTAGTACCTTGGAGGAGGAGGACCTCTAGATGCGCATCGAGATGGGTGATGATGGAAAGTACCATGTTTCAGGTGAAGGTATGTTTGTGTTTCAAAGGGATCATGGAGCTCCTCTCACCCTGACTAATGTAAAGTATGTGCCTGGCCTGAAGAAGAATCTTGTGTCTGTCGCTATGTTGGAAGAAAAAGGCTATGATGTAGTCTTTAGTAAAGGAAAGGCATTCCTGAGGCATATCGGCACTGGACAGACCAAGAGGATTGGGATTCGAGTAAAGAATCTCTACAAGTTGGAGGTAGACGATTGTGTTGCATTGAGTTCCAAAGTAGAGTTGGTGCAAAGCCAAGATATGGCGAGCTATGGCATAGAAGATTGGGCCACTTGGACCATGGGGCCTTGAAGATCATGGAGCAGATTTCTACCAGACTACCCAAGGGAAAACTGGAGCAAGTGGATACATGCAAAGGTTATACCTTGGGTAAGTATGCAAAATGTTCCTTTCAGGATTGAGACAGTAGAGCTGGAGCAATCCTAGAGTGAGTTCATATAGATGTGTGTGGATCATTCTCTACAGCCTCCACAGCTCAGGAAAGGTACTATGTTATTTTTATTGATGATTTTTCTCGTAGATGTTGGATCTACTTCATGCAGAAGAAGGATCAAACATTCTCAAGGTTTTGTGAGTTCAAAGCCTTGGCTGAGAAAGAATCAGGAAATAAAATAAGAGCCTTGCGAAGTGACAATGGTGGCGAGTATGTATCCAAATAGTTTAAGGATTTATTTGCAGTAGACGGAATTAAACGGGCATTTATGGCACCCCATAGCCCACAGCAAAATGGGGTGGCCGAAAGGAAGAACAGATCAATTGTGGGAGCAACTTGAGCGATGCTGCATGACCAAAGCCTACCACTTCATTTATGGGTTGAGGCATGCAATACAGCAGTATACTTGCAGAATAAAAGCCTGCATCGTATACTGGGGATGAAGACACCAATGAGGTCTTTTCCGAGAAGAGACCAAATGTGAGTCACTTTAGGATCTTTGGATCATCGGTTTATTTCCGTGTGACCAAAGATGCCTGGAAGAAGCTAGAGCCAATAAATGTTGTTGGGGATACTTGTGGGGTCCCCTGATACACCCCACAACTGTCGGGTGTTCTTGCCAACCATTCAAAGGACAGTGATAGACAAAGATCTGAAGTTCGATGAGCAGAACACCATGTGAGTGTCCCTTGAGAGGGAGCTCAAGTTGCATGTAGAGGAGGGACTTTTGGTTCCTAAGGAGAAGGAGCCTCAAACTGATGCGGAACAGTCGCATGTAGAGGATCCGAGAGTGGAGAGATCCACTCATATAGAGTCTTCTAGAGATGGGTGGAAATGCTCAAGGGAAGTTGACATATTGATGTTGGATGCGAGAGAGAATGTGGGACAACCATCTTCTCAACACAGACAAAGTAGGTCACCCGAGCGGTACATTGGTTACAGGGCCCTGGTTGGGGAGTGTGTAGAGACCGAGCCATCTTCCTTCGAGGAAACAATGCAACAACCAATCTAGGTTGATGCTATGGTGGAGGAGTATGACTCAATAGTTTGGAACAGTGTTTGGGATGTTGTCCCAAGACCGGAGGACAAGTCAGTGGTGAGTTCCCGATGGCTTTACAAGGTAAAGCTAGCAGTTGATGGGAGTGTGGAGAAACATAAGGCAAGGTTTATTGCTCGTGGTTTCTCATAGGTCAAGGGATCAACTATGATGATACTTTTGCTCCTGTAGCAAGGTACTCATCTATCAGATCAATGTTGGCACTATCAGCTCAGATGGGTTGGAAGATCCATTAGATGGATGTGAATATTGCGTTCCTCAATGGCAAGATTGAGGAAGAGGTGTACATTGAGCAACTGGAAGGATTTGAGACCTGCGGTCATGATTCACATGTGTGCCAACTCAAGAGAGCTTTGTACAGGCCGAAGCAAGCACCTCGTGCTTGGTACACTAGGATCAGTAGCTATTTCACCGGGTTGGGCTTCACAAAGAGTGAAGTGGATGCGAACCTTTACCATATCATGGTAGAAGGTAAGCCATTGATCATTTTTCTTTATGTTGATGATTTGATATTGATAGGTGATGATCATTTGATCAAATCTTGCAAGGAGGACCTTGCAAGAGAGTTCGAGATGAAAGGCATGGGTCTCATGCACTACTTTCTAGGCATGGAAGTGTGGTAGAAGGATGGGGAAGTGTGTGTGTCTCAAGGCAAGTATGCCAATTAGATACTCAGGTGATTCCACATGGATAAGTGCAAGCCCATGCAGACTCCTCTAGCAGGTAACTGGAGGAAGGAGGATGCTACTTCAAGTGGGGTAGTAGTTGCTACTGTTTATTGGTAGCTTGTGGGTTCATTGATGTATCTAGTGAACACATGACCATATTTGTGCTTTGCGGTGAACCAGCTGAGTCAAGCTATGGTTCAGCCTACCAAGCTGCTTTGGAAGGCAACGAAGCATGTGCTGAGATACCTTAGAGGCACATCTCAGTATGGATTGTAGTAGAGAGGAATAGAGGGAGTGAAGCTTCAGGGCTTCATAGATACAGATTGGGTAGGGAGTCCATCGGACTGGAAGAGCACTTCAGGAGGAATTTTCAAACTTGGTTCAGTTGTAGTTTCTTGGTATAGTAGGAAACAGAGGTCAGTTTCACTTAGCTTAACAGAGGCTGAATACATGGCTGCTAGTCAGGCGGCATGTGAGGCCATTTGGATGCAAAAAATTCTAGTTGGGTTGTTTGGTCAGAGGATGGATCCAACTATGATCTATTGTGATAATAGGAATTGTATCAAACTCTCTAAGAATCCAATATTTCATGACAGGACCAAGCACATCGATATCCAATATCATCATCTTCAAGTTTGTGTGGTGAAGAGGATCATGTTTTTGTTGTATGTTTCGATTGAGGAGCAGGATGAAAATATTTTGACTAAGGCATTATCAAAATGAAAATTTGAGTTCCACAGAGACGGATTGGGGTGACTGATAATCCCTTTCTTGTTGAGAGGGAGCGTTGAAAATAGCAACAAGAAATGCTAAATATAGAAGTTCTATAAATAACATTTCGAGATACATTCCAATTTTAGTTAGTCCCTGAACTAAAAATGAGAATTAAAATTCGAATTTGATCTTAGCAGCTGTATGAAAAATAATTAATTGATTCATCTTGAGTTAATTAGTTGGAGAAAATCAAACATGAAGTCTATGTGAAGACATGCAACAGTTTTCCCTTTGAATGAGGAAGTTATCCCTTAATTAAAGTGATCAAGATGAGTTGTACTTTGAGTTGTAATTAGTTAGCTCAGTTAACTGAGTTAATTCCAATTAGATTACTTCCAATAGTTTGTGGAATTGATTGTGAGTTCAGTTAGTTAATGCATGCATGTATGTAACTACTGCACTTCAGATAATTGAATATTCTCTCATAAATAACTCATGCATGTTAGTTCAATCAAAGACCTAGTTGAGATCAGATGATGGGACAGTGTACTATCAGTTGCAGGAATATTCCATTGAGGATATCTCTTGCATGCAGAAGGAATTCATTCCTTGGAGATTGCACAGTTACTTCTAAGTTTGAAGAGTTGTGTGAAAGGTGAATTCACACAGATGGCAGCTAGAGGACCCAGGAGAAACTGCGCAAGGAAATAGGAGGCTTGGAGGACTAGAGGAAGGCATATGTTGTGTCTATTCAATCTATGAGCAACATTGAGGGATTGTACTAATAGTTGGATAGCTTGTGAGCTAAAGCTTTGAGTAATATAGAGATATTCCCACTTGTATGATAATACAAAGATTGCAGTTTTTAGCTGAGGCTTTCCCGGGAGTATTCTTTTGTATTCATGTGTGATTGATTTCTCATTCTCTGTTATATGTGTTCTATTTGAACTTGATCAAAATCAATTAAGCTTCTGCAAGTTTGTTTGTAGAAGTAGATCAAGTATTTGTAGAAATTCCCACTGTAGATCAACAAATTATGCAATATACTAAAACACAATACAAGATCTACTTCTACAACACTTTGCAAAAGCTTAATCGAATTGAGCAAGATCAAGAGAACACATATAACTGAGAATGAGAAATCAGTCACACATAACACAGAAGAAATAACCCAAGGAAAGCCTTAGCCTAAAATCCCAATCTTTGTATTATCATACAAGTGGAAATCTTGTTCGAGTTACAAAAAGAATCAGCTCACAAGCTATCATGCTCTCTCTGCAATCAAACAATACAACTCACAAACTGAATAGACATAGTGTATGTCCTCCTCAAGCCCTCCAAGCCTCCTATTTCCTTGCGTAGTTTTTCTTGGGGTCCAATGAAGCCACATGTGTGAATTGGCCTCATCACACTCACAAAACCTGAAGAAGTAATTGTGCAATCCTCAAGGAAAGAATTCCTTTTGCATGCAAGGAATATTCACAATGGAATATTCTAGCAACTGATAGTACACTGCCCCTCCATCTAATCTCAACTGGGTCACTGTCTGAACTGACATGCATGAGTTATTTATGAGAGAATATTCAATTATCTAAAGTGCAGCAGTTATATGCATGCATGCATTAACTAATTGAACTTACATTAATTCAACAAATTGTTTGAATTAATCTAACTAGACTTGACTCAATTAACTGAGCCAACTAATTACAACTCAACCTTATCTCTTTAACTTATGGATAAATTCCTCAACTAATGGAGAAATTGTTGCATGTCCCCACATAGACTTCATGTTTGATTTTCCTTAACTAACTCAAGATGAAATAATTAATTATTTTACAAATCGTTACTAAGATCAAATTCGTATTTTACTTCATTATTTTAGTTCAGGGACTAACTAAAATAGGAAGGTATCCTGAAATCCTATTTATAGGATGTTAATTTTAGCATTTCCATTTTTCATTCCTTGTTACTATGTTCAACACTGGTTGAACTGCTATTTATAGTAGTGTTATTTTTAGCATTCCTATTTTTAGCATTTCTTGTTGCTATTTTCAACACTCCATCTCAACGAGAAAGGGATTATTAGTAACCCCAATCCTGCCTCTGTGGAACTCAAACTTTCATTTTGACAAGGCCTTCGTCAAAATATCTGCATCATGTTCCTTAGTCAAAACATACGGGAACAACATGATCCTCTTGATCACACAGTCTCGAAGATGGTGATACCGGATATCAATGTTCTTGGACCTGTCATGAAAAATTGGATTCTCAGAGAGTTTGATACAACTCTGGTTATCGCAATAGATCACTATAGGATCCATCCTTTGACCAAACAATTCCACTAGAATCTTCCACATCCAAATGGCCTCACATGCAGCTTGACTAGCAGCGATGTATTCAACCTTTGTTGAGCTAAGTGCAACTGATCTCTGTTTCCTGCTGTACCAGGAAAGTACATTTGACCCAAGGTTGAAGATTCCTCTAGAAGTGATCTTCTGGTTTGATGGAATCCTTGTCCAATCCGCATCTATGAAGCCTTGAAGCTTCACTCCCTATGTTCGTCTGTACCATAATCCGAACTAAGATGTGCCTCTGAGGTATCTCAGCACATGCTTCACTACCTTCTAAAACAACTTGGTAGGCTGAACCATAGCTTGACACAGCTGGTTCACTGCAAAGCATAAGTTGGGTCATATGTTCACCAGATACATAAGTGAACCCACCAGCTATCGATAAATAGTGGCAGCTACTACCTCACTTGAAGTAGCATCCTTCTTCCTCCAGTTCCCAGCTAAAGGAGTTTGAATGGGCTTGCACTTCTCCATGTGAAAGCACCTAAGTATCTCATTGGCATACTTGCCTTGAGACACAAATACTTCACCATCTTTCTCTGACACCTCCATGCCTAGAAAGTAGTGCATAAGGCCCATGTCCTTCATCTCGAATTTTCACCTTGCAAGACTGTATCAGCTAATCATCACCTGTCAAAATCAGATCATCGACATAAAGAAAAATGATCAATGGTTTACCTTCTACCATGATGTGATAAAGGTTCACATCTGCTTCACTCTTGGTGAAGCCCAAATCAGTGAAATAGCTGTAGATCCTGGTGTACCAAGCACGAGGTGCTTGCTTCAGCCAATACAAAGCCCTCTTGAGTCGACACACATGCGACTCACGGTTGAAGGTCTCGAAACCCTCTGGCTGCTCAACGTACACCTCCTCCTCAAACTTCCCATTGAGGAATGTTGTCTTCACATCCATCTGGGGGATATTCCACCCAATCTGAGCTGATAGTGCCAACATTGATCTAATCGATGAGTACCTTGCTACGGGAGAAAAATTTTCATTGTAGTCGATCCCCTCAACCTGTGAGAAACCCCGGGCAACAAACCTTACCTTATGTTTCTCAACACTGCCATCAGTTGCCTGCTTTACCTTGTAAAGCCATCTGGAACTCACTATTGACTTGCCCTGAGGCCTTGAGACAACATCCCACACACTGTTCTAAATGATAGAGTCGTACTCCTCTACCATTGCATAAACCCAGACTGGTTGTTGCACTGCCTACTCAAATGAAGAAGGTTCAGTGTCTACACACTCCCCAACTAGGGGCATGTATCCAGTGTACCGCTCGGGCGACCTCCTCTGCCTGCGCTGAGAATATGGTTGTCCCACATTCTCCCATGCATCCAGCATCAACTTGTCAGCTTACCTTGAGCATTTCCACCCATTTGTGGAAGTATCAGCATGAGTGGATGTCTCCACTTCTGGATCCTCTGCATGTGGCTGCTCCACATCAATCTGAGGCTCCTCCTCCTTAGGAACTGAAGTTTCCTCCTATGCATGCAACTTGAGCTCCCTCTCAAGTGACACTTGCATGGCTTTCTGCTCATCAAAATTCAGATCCTTATGTACCACAGTCCTCTGAGTGGAAGACAAGTACACCCGATAGTTGTCGGGTGTATTCGTGTACCCCACAAGTATTACCAACTCAGTTGTTGGGTCTAGCTTCTTCCTGGCATCTTTGGTCACATGATAGTAAACTGATGATCCAAAGATTCGGAAGTGACTTACATCAGGTTGCTTCCCAGAATAGACCTCCATAGGTGTCTTCATTCCCAGTATACTGTGCGGGCTTATGTTCTGTAAGTATACTGTTGTATTGCGCACCTCAGCCCATAAATGCAGTGGTAGGCTTTGGTCATGCAATGTTGCTCGAGATGCTCCCACAGTTGATCTATTCTTCCTTTCGGCCACCCCATTCTGTTGTGGGTTATGGGGTGACGTCAATTCTCGTTTAATACCTTCTGCAGTGCAGAAGTCTTTAAACTATTCAGAGGCATACTCTCCACCATTGTCGCTACACAAGGCTTTTATTTTCTTTCCAGATTCTTTCTCTGCCAAGGCTTTAAACTCACAAAACCTCAAGAAGGTCTGATCCTCCTTTTTCATAAAGTAGATCCAGCATCTATGAGAAAAATCATCAATAAAAATAACATAGTACCTTTGTTTAGCGGTGGAGGCTGTAGAGAAGGGTCCACAAACATCTGAGTGAACTTGCTCCAGGATTGCTCCAGTTCTACTGTCTCGATCCGAAAAGGAAGATTTCACATACTTACCCAAGGTACAACCTTTTCATGTAGTTGTCTACATAGGTTTTCCCTTGGGTAATCCAATAGAAATCTGTTGCATGATCTTTAGGGCTCCATGGTGCAAGTGGCTCAGTCATTTATGCCATAGCTCACCAACATCTTGGCTCTGCACCATCTCAACTTTGGAACTCAAAGTAGCACAGTCATCTACCTCAATCTTGTAGAGATTCTTGACTCGAATCCCTATTCACTTTGTCTGT
>APFE031016284.1:59609-106153 GCA_000404065.3 Pinus taeda | reverse complement strand
CTCCGCCCCCCCTCTAACCCCCCAGTTCACTACGTAGGTTAGTCGTGGAAAGAATATAACAAAACCCAACACAGAGCCTCCAATTATGCCTGTGTTGCATGAAGGTCCGCAATGCATTATTGTTTTTCTGTTGGATCTACTCCATTTCTGCTTCTAAATCATCTGAATCTGACTTGTGTCTCTTCTTTGGTATCAACTTCTTGTGCTTGTGTTTATAGTCCTGCACCCTTGTCTGGCTCCTCGGGTTGCGAAGACTGTACTTTGTTGGGGTAATCAGATAGCTGGCCCACCCATGTAGGGCTTCAAGTGACTGCCGTTTACTTTTCCTCAGAAGGGTTCTCCATTAAGTTTGACTAGCTACATAGTGCCTCTGTCTATGACCTCTTTTACCACATATCATCCCAACTAGTGCATTCTGAACTTTCCAGGAAATTTTTCAAACTTTCTATCATATAATAGCACTAAGTCATTTACCTTGAAGGTGTGCAACTTGATATGGTGGTTGTGCCAGGCTCTTTCATGTTGCTTTTTCACCTGCTGGTGAAATCCAGCCAGAAATCTTTCTTCCTCAATTTCTTCTAATTGCATGAGCGTTTCTTCCAGAGCTTCGTAGTCCTTCATGCCTGTGAGTGCTACTATTTGTAGACTAGGTATGATGTATTCCATCGGCATGACTACTTTCATACCATAGATCAACCAGAATGGTGTCTATCTCATCAATTTCTTGCACATTGTCTTCTATGCCCATAGCACAATGGGTACACGCAGGTCCCAGTCACCCCGCTATACATTGCATACATTGGTCAGTGTAGTCTCGAGTATTTTATTCAATTCTTCTACTATTCCATTAGACTGTGGATGGTATGGTGTAATTTTCTGGTGATAAGCCTGGAACTCTTTCGTAAGTGCACTGATGGTTTCATTCAAGAAATGTGTTATGTGATCGCTCATTAAGATCTTGGGTAGCCAAATCATGTCAACACGTTTTCGAACAAAAATTTTTCAATCATGGAAGCTGTGCAGTCCTTGACCAGTTATGCTTCTGCCCATCGTGTCAGGTACTCTGTCATGGTGATGATGTAGCGCACAATTGTCTTTCCCTGAGGTTTGATTGGGCCCACAAAGTTGATTGCCCATTTCGCAAATGATTGTAATGTCATTTGGGTATTTAGTGGCATCTCATCCCTTCGTGATGGTTTTCCTGTCCTTTGACATATATTGCAGGCCTTATAATGTGCTTTTGAATCCTAGTGTAGGGTCGGCCACCATAACCCTGCGTGTGGTCATAGGCCCTACATAGTTTCCTCCTGCAGCACCACCATGTGCTTCTATGAGGATATAACCTAGTTCAAATTCAAGTACATATATTCACAATATCTAATTGTTGCCCATCTTGTAGAGGTGCCCCGTGATGACCGAAAATTCCATCGTGTGCGCCACCAATTCCTTCTTCTGTTGGATTGAGTACTCCTTTGACACAGTCCCTATTGTTATAAAATGGATTGTATCTTCGAGGTTTCCATCCGCGACGCGTACTGCAAAGAGTTGTGCATCATGTAGTCCCTCCAAATTTGTTGGTTCCTTGCCCATCTCAATTCATGACAAGTGGTCTAGTCCTTCTTTTAAGCATCTTGGCTTGACTATGACCTCGAAATCATATTCTTGAAATAGTACCAGCCATCTTCATATGCGCCTCCCCAACACAGACTTGTTCACTAAGTATTTCAACGTGGAATGGTGAGTATACATCTTGAAATGCTCACCAAGTAAATAATGTTGGTATTTTTGGAGCACGTACACCATTGCCAACCCCTCATGTTTGGCGGTAGAGTAGTTCTTTTTTGCTTTGGACAATCTTTGACTTGCAAATGCGATTAGGTGATCCACACCCTCTGTGCTCTCCTGGGTGAGTACGGCTCCCAACGCGATACACGATGCATCAAAACGTACATGAAGTTCCACGTCCCATTTCAGGAAGACCAAAATTGGTGCGGAGGCTAGTTTTCCCTTTAGGACATCCAAACTCTTCATGCAATAATCATTCCAAAATTATGTCACATCGTTTTTCAATAGGTTTTCCATTGGCAAGGTTATTTGGGCATAACTATTGATAAACTTCATATAATAGCTAGTGTGCCCTAAAGTAGCGTGTAATTATTTGACATTGCGCCATGTTTCCAGATTTAGAATCACAACAATCTTTTCAGGGTCCACCATTAGGCCTTGTTTGCAGACCATATGGCCTAATAGGTTTCCAAAGGGAATGAGGAAGGTGCACTTTTTAAGGTTCAGCGGAATCTGGTGTCGGCTGTAAGTATCCAGTATCAAATGTAAGCTCGCTACATGGTGTTTAACTAATCCAAAGACAGTCCAATCATCTAGATAGACCTCCAAGAACTTATGTATGTATTATTTGAATGCCACCACCACTATGCACGAAAATATTACTGGCATGTTCTTCAGTCCAAAGGCCATAACGGTGTACGGAAGACAACCCCATTCTGTTGTGAAGGTTTTTTTTCTCCTATCTTCCAGCGTGATCTTAATCTGATGGTACCTTGAGAAGTCTTCCGTAAATGAGTAAGCTTCTTGACCACCAACATTCTCCAATACTTCATTTGTGAATGGTGTCGGGAATGGATCATGAACAAAGGCATTACTGAGCTTCCTAAGGTCCAAGCATATTCTTATTTCGCCTTTCTGTGTTTTGTCCTGCACTACCATAAGACTCACCCAATTAGATACTTCCACTGGTTCAATAATTTTGGGTGTGAGCATTTTGTCTAATTCGTCATGGACCTTTTCTTTACACTTTGGGTTCAAGTGGTAAGGCCACCGCTTAATTGGCTTCGTGTCAAGTTTCAGAGTGATCTTCCTCATCCCTAAGTTGCCAATGATCCTTTTTATGTCCGTGATTTTGGTCGAGAACAATTCTTCGTATTCGCGGAGTAACTCAGCAACCTTATCTACCATAGAATTGTCCCAATAGTCCCCAAGTGTTGCATACTTTAGCTCCACTTCTGTGCCAATGTTTACGTGCTTTGTTTTTAGCGGCAAGGCGATGTCGAGACCCTCAATTGATGGTCCTAGAACCTCACGACATCCTTCAGTTTTTGGAATATTAATATTTCGGGCGTCATCATCATCCTCCTCCACCTTCACATTATAACATTCTAGTGTGCTGCTTAACTGGGTTTGCCATATTGGTTGAAGCATTTCTAGTGGCTCTTGTGGTATCTTGAAGATGGTGGCTTTTACTGCTTACAACGCATCATCAACAGTATCTAACAATTGATCTTCAAATGTTAATGTTAACAAAAATCCCTTGCACAAGACATCCCATTCGCCCGTACGATGTCAAATTTTTGTCTCAGTATACTAGTTCATGGGTATGATGTCTAGGGTATGGTAGAATAAGTGTACCCATTCAGGTTGTGGTTCTTCCCCTTATACCTTGGTCCATTTCGCGAGGTGCATGCATGGGTCATCTCGTCCATTGTATTTGTCTTCCAACTATAGTTGCAATTTTCCAAATCGTATGCGTATCATCTTTCTACATTCGTGCCAGTCCTCAAAATTTCCTTGATGTGTACCCCACCATCGTGTGGGTGTTGCACGTAGTTCCCACTTCAATGCATCGAACCACCATTGTTCCGGTACTGCACTTTCAAATTTTGTCATGAATTCATCCACTGCTATCAATCCATCATATGTCAACAACTCTCTTCCCTCTATTGTCATGCAACGCAGTGATCTAACCATCATGTTGCAATTTAGCATTGTAACTTCATGCAACCGATTCTGCCATATCTCTACTTCTTTGTCTAAATCCAAAGTGCAAGAGCTTTCACGCTCCCACAAGAGCCTCCAATCTGTAGTGGGATTTACCCAATCCCAGTCTCACACAGTTATTTTGTAAATACAATCAAGATCATCATTGTTATCACCATCGCCCATTGGTTCAGTGTAGCATGATCCTTCAGCTAGGTCTAGTGGGACTACTACATGTAGTGACTTTTTCTCGAAGACCATTTTGTGCTTCTTCAGGGTGATTACTCCATTCATATCAGTGGCCTAGTTTATTCCTAATAGCGCGGGATAGGGATTGTTGTTATCGACAATCTCTATTACTTCAAAATATGCCTACAGGCTCGCGCCTTCAATATCAACTGTTACCGCCTGCAACCTCCACTGGAAAAATATTTTGTTGGTTCGCCATTTGTAATTGAATAGGGGACCATTGTAACACAAGCTTTCCCATGCATTCCAATGTTTTCTTCGGTAATACATTCGCATCTGAACCCAGATATAGATTACCTGATCCATTTCATACTCACCAATTTGTGTAGTATATCTCATTTCCCTACAAGTGTGCAATGCATGCTTCCCCAATTTTTGGACTACACCCAGTTCTCTTGACCCCACACACCAGGTGATCCGTTCCTGTAGTCGTTTAACTGCCCTACTGTCACACAACAGTTTCATGCATGTTTTCAGAAAGGCAGTGAGCATTGACAGATCCATTCTCGGCTCTGGTTGATCCTTACTACCTGAAGTGGAGGCCTCCGTGAAGCCCTTCTTAACTTCCATGATTGTCTGCTTTATGCGTTCTAGGTCATACTCAGGTTCCCTTGTAGGATCCTAGCGAACCCACATACTTTCCTCTGGCTTCTTCCCCATCTCCTCTCCTGTCGTTGTACAACTTCTGAGCATCATGTTGACATTTGGGTCCTCTTCATGTGGCTCAAACCTCATCATTTGTATACTCTGAGTCAGGGGAGGTTGGAATATGCCTCTTTTGTTGATCCTCGTGATCAACACAGGACAATCTATTGTTTCATGATCAAGCTAAACACAATACATACAAGATATCCTCATCGAGTTGGTACAATCGTAGGCATAGTGCCCTGGTCCTCCGCACTTGTAACAAATTAATTTTCTGTGGCCCCTTCCTAGTCCCATTCCACCTTGTCATCAACCTCGCCCCTAAAATCCAACATGTGCTATCCCCGCATCTAGTTTGAGGGCTCACATTTCAGTGTGAATCCTATAGGTAGGGGTTTGATCCATCATTAGCTCATAACTGCGGCAAGTGCTCTCATCATGGCCTACCAACTTGCAGAAATTAAAAAACAATTGTTAGGGCATCTGGGTATACTTTTGCAACAGATGAGAATTATCTGTCATGTGCTTTCCTCCTATCTGACAAATCACGCACCATAAAGCAAGTGTCATGCTCAGCCCTACATGTGCCTCTAGTTTCAATAGCATTGGCCCTCCTCCTTCCAAGTAGTTCGTGAACACTGGACTGTGATCCTTGTCATGGCCCTGGCCTTTGAATTTTATGCACCATACTTCCTCGTGCACCTCTAGCTGTGATGCCCTATCCTGCTTGAAACTTTGCATTTCCAAACACAGATTATGTAGTTGCACGTGGATTTGTTGAACTTCCAACCCAGGGTCTTGTATTGGGGTCTCATGTAATCTCATTGCCATTTCCAACACTTCGGCCTAGGTAGAAAGTTTCTATTGTGATAGCATCGTCCTTAAGTGTGGTGTCAGAGATGATACAAACCATGCATGATGATGTCCATCTGTTAACGTCATATTGGCATCATGGATTGTACTCTTCATCTGTTGATCTAGATCTCAGGGAGTCTTGCCTGGGATCATCACGATTTCTTTAAACCTGATGATTGATTGTGTTTCTAAGTTTGGCCTGCTAAATTCCCTGTTCAGTGCATTTTGGATCTTTGTTATCCCTGTGTTTGGGTGGTCATTAGAGTGCTTGATATACCATGTTAATGCGCAATCTTGCAGCATGCTCACCAATGTAGCCTTCTTAATATTGTCATCTATGACACCTTGTGCTTCCCATACTGCTCTTTCCATGAACTAGAATTGGTCTGGATATTCATTCCATACCCCTGTGAATAATGGTAGTTTGATTATGCTCGCCATACTACACTATGGAGGTGGTGGATGTGGAATGGGTGGAGATGGAGGTGAGGGAGGCGAAACGAGTGGCGGTGTGGGTGGAGGTGGTAACCACGGAATGCGCTGCCTTATCAAACTGATCACGCTTCTTAGAGAAACCTTAGTGAACTCTTCCCCACTCTCTCACGAGGGTGAAATTAAGGGACTATTTTCTAATTCTTTGCCACTTTTTTAGATCTTTCCACTCTGCGTAGTCCCAAATATTAATGTATTCGCATGACCATTTTTTCACACAATAACATCTTAATCCAGGTATTCAAATATTTAATATAATTACCTCATTATCCCTTGAGAAAGTGTCATTCTGACTCGTTGTAGCTTATAGTAGTGTCTACCACAAACTTAGTGATAAATCCCCCTATTATCTAGTCTAGCTAATGGTCCACAACTTACACGATCTTATCTTTTGATGCTTCTAATCTGCACACTAATTCCAGAGTTCACACTATTGGTTTTTCGAGCCTACACCTTCCCTGGCTATCAGCTAACTTCACAATCCACTCATATAGATAAGAAGGAAAGGATGTAAAGAAAATCTCATGGATTTCCATATACACGTAGTGCTACAACCACTTTTCCTTAGATACTTGTGGAGTTTTGTTTTCGTGTGTCATGAACTCATGAATCTTCTTGTCCAACCACTCTTAAATTTCCTTCTTTATTGGGTTCTAGTGGCATGACATCAGACATCACTTATGTAGATCCTAGTCCCAACAACAAAACCATTTGTTGGCTTAGTGGGGCCTGACCCAGGTTCAGAAGTGATTTAGCCAAGAAAATCTGAGTACTACTAGCCCTTTCATCGACAGTCTGTGAAGCACAGACTGAGGTCTCACCCAAAGTAGTATAGGAGGGTGCTAAACTAGGTTTCCACACCCTAGGGACTTTTGATATGAGGTGGTTGGTACGTTGTCCAACCTGTGCACTTACTACGGGCACCCCGTTCCCTGCAATAATATCTTTGCATAGTTCTGGCTGCAATGCGACGAGTGTTATTTACCCAAGTATTCCTTAATTAGGCTTTGTTAGATGATTACTTAGATTACTTTCATATATAAGCATTCATACAAGTATTTATCAATTGCGTGAAGTAAATAACAGAGTAAAAGTAATGCATAACATCAAAATACAGATGTAAGAACAGGTACATAGAGTAAACATCTCTTTATTAACTTTCAATCTCAAGTACAGACCCGACTCCACCCTGTGCACTTAGCTGCAGGGGTCCGCGCACTTAGCTGCGGACTCTTCTAGGCCTCTGCACACTCAGCTACAGAGCCTTTAACTACTACTAACACCCAGTACACTTAAGATTCAACTCTAACCTTGAACCATGTCTTCGCTATTCTATCTATCCTTCGTTATCTTTACACTTAGAGCCTCGCTCTATTTATACAATCCCATGGTCCGCGAACCATGGCTAGGTCGAAAAAAATTTACACTAAATTACAATATTTTAGGGTAGACAACCCTATGACTCATCCTAGACTTTGTGCTTCACGCCTGCAATTCATAGAGTCTTACAACCTAATTGACCAAAACTTGGGCTTTGAGCCCCAAAAACGTGTTGCAGGGGATCCCATGCCCAACATATAGCATATTTCATGGTTACAAGTTAAGTTCTACGAGCTAGCATCCATTCCTCTATCCATACGCCCCATATCTATCCTCTTAAGTCACATTATTATCTCTATCCACCATCCCATCATCAAGAAATTTGAAATCTGCCTCCTCTCTATGATGCTATAGGAAGAACCTATATTGCTATAGGAAGGTCTTATAATGCTACATGAAGTACCTATGGAGATACAGGAGGGATATACAAGGAGTAAAATGATCCAAAATACCATCCTAACTCTAAGAAATACTAAACAAGGTCCTCCTATTACATTTCCATCTCCCATCCATCTTTCTGCAACTCATTTTACCAAAAGTTTCTTCAAATTTCTCCACTCTGTGCCTTCAAAAAAACATAAAAACTATTGTTTTCTATCTCTACATCGGCTACACTACTCATGCATCACTATAACCCTATTCTAATCACTCATAATAATCTCCCTCACTTCCCTCATTCCAACTTAAGACTTAAAGTGGAGAACACAGGCTGCTACAGAACGAAACTCCTCCTGTAGCAATCCTATACAGTCACATAGTAAACACTGATATTGCTTTTTTTCCACCAATAGAAGGGATTATGAAGCTTATTTTTTAGCCATTAAGGGACACCTCTTTATCAAGTACGCTTTCCAACATTAGTAGTAACTTTGAAATCAAAAGAGGCACCTCCAAACACACAACAAGAAAAACAGTCAAGGAAACATAAAAAAATGAAGACATGCACAAGAAATAAGTTATGGAGGTCAACTCCCTTGATCATAAATATGTGTGGTCCATCTCTAGTATGTGAGCCTCTATAGTAGATCGATCCGTATGTATGCTCTGGTATGATAACCTTAACATTATATGCATAAAAATGACAAAAATGTGTTTTAAGTGACAAAAAGTATTTTGATAGGCTAGAGGTGGCCAATGAGGCTGGCCACCCTTAACTAGTCAACTCAAGTGTGAGTTAAGTCACCCATGCAATGTGGAAATGTCAACTCAAAACAAATCTGTGTCCTCAAAAGGTGGGGTGATAATCACAAGGAGGGAGAGATGATTATAATTAGTGGGGACAACGGTCCAAAAGAAATAACTCATGTTAATGCCAAGTCACACAATGATCCAAGATTTGAACCAAAAAAGGATATTGTGTGTTGGCTCGACTCCATTTGAAACATCACTCATTCCAAAAACCAGTGGTGGAAGATGAAGTAGTGCATAGAGGAACTATAGTGCCACTAAGGAGTTTTTAACCCTACCTGCACAATGGTACTAGAGAAAACAATAGGAAGGCCTACAATTGATACAAGAGGTCTGAGAGGAGCTAAAAGAGGAATTGGGAGGAGAAAAAGGAGTCACAGTGGCTTAATAGTTCATTCACGCCCAGAATCACTTTGATAACAAGTAAGTGATACCCTCCTTTGTTTCTACACTCAATTGCATGGAAAATTTGGTTGAAATTAAGAGCATATAAGAGTCAATTGAACAATAGGGGATCCTTTCAGAAATTTTTGTGGTTAAGATAAAATAAAATAAATTGGTGAATATAAGTTTGAGTAGCCTTCTTCCTTACTATCACCAAGCACCCTGCCAATGTTCAACCATTTTTATGCCACTATTTCACCATTGTGGCTTCTTAATTTTTTTAAATTCCACACCTACATAGCATCAAGGAGTAATAGAGAAGACATGGGGGGATGATTTAATAGAAGGTAACCCTCAGATTGCAGGAGGAGCCAAATTTAGTATACGAAGAACATGGGAAGCTACAAGAGCCCAAGAAAGATTGACAACAGGTAGCCACCACCTCAAAAAAAATTGTAAAATACCTACAAGAGCTCCAAGAACATAACCCACAACCTATCTTGAGCTCCTAGTACAAATTCATTGAATGAGGGATGATTATCCATGAAAAATTTTCAGTCCCACTCCTTTATGAGTTAGAGATAGAAAGAGGTGAATCCATAGGTGGATGTAAATTTCTAAATCTAAGAAGGTAGAGGATATAGGCCTTATGCAAGAAGAGGCCATTGAAATGAGAAAAGAATTAAGTGAGCTGAGAATGAGAGAACCTATAATGAAGGAGAAGCTACATGCATAAAACATGAGGTTGAGAGAGAGGTTATAGGAGAAAGAAGGACAACTTGCCACAATGGAAAGTCTCTCCACGGAAGCATTGCTATGCAGAAAACCATAAAAGTATTATGGCATTTTTCTCAAAGAATAATGGTTGCAGTTCAAAATCAAAAGCTTGGCACAACATGGACCTATGCCCTTTCAGGATTACAAATGGTTCATTGAATTTTTCAGCCAAGCTAACGTGGAAAACAAAGCAAAATTTGTTGAATTTTATATGTAAAACCTCACTTTGACAAATATTAATTTTTGGAATGCCAATGCAAGATTGGAAGATATGGAGTTGACGATCTTAATATCTTGGATGAATCATGAGGAGACAAAAGAGGATGAATTGAAAAGGGTAATGACAAAGGAAGAAAAGGAACCATTGTATATCAGGGTGGAGCTAGTGAGCCTAAGAGTTGTCATTAGCAATGATGGCCTCATCTCTAATGCTATTACTTTATCACCTAAATATCTTTCTACCTAGGAGCAAGACACTCTACACTTTGAAGACACATTCAAGTTGTTGGAACATAAAGTTTGCAAGCTTGATAGAGGAGATGCCACACCTTACCCCACGATCTATAGATAATAGAATATCACTCTCCTAAAAGGATACGGAATGCCTTGGAGAGAAAATCATTTTACAATATGATCATGCAAAGGATGAAAGTTAGGTGGATAAGCCTCAAGCTCAATCCAACCTTGCTTATAGGCTTACAAGAAGGAAGAGATCAAGCATGGGAGACAAAGGAATGGACAAACCTAGAGAAGAGTGCAGGATTTTATCCCCAAGAGGGAAAACAATCTAAGGAACCTTGGGATGTCAGGGAGGCCACCAGGGCCATGAAAGAACTCCACATGGATGAATGAGTTGCTCAAAGGATGAGAAACACCTTTAGGAAAGGGGTGATGATGCTTCCCATCAATAGGTAAATTTTGAAGATTAATATGCCATCCTACAGTCTTAAAACTATCCTTCTATTTCATTAATTCACATTTTTCATTATATCGTGCTTAGTAAGAGTAGTAAAAGGTGTTTTTCACACTATGCAGCCTAGTATGGTTTTATTGCTAGAAAATGAAGCATTTTTTAGGCTATTACTCTGTAGGGGCTTAATGGAGACAACTAAGAGAGAATCTATGTGGTTTTACACCTCCTTAACTCGCTAAACTCGGTTTGAGGTCACCACGTCCTCTCTCACTAGTTTGAGTTCATTGGTAGCTGAGTGACTCCGAGTCCATGTGAAGATGAACAAGGACATGATCCACCATTTTCGAGATCAATGAGGGAACCATTCCTAATTTCAAAGGAGTTCCTTTAGTTTCCCCTTTTTATAAATAAACTAGAAGAAGATCTCATTAATATTTGAAGTTTTTTTAGCTAGGTGTAGCTATTGAGCTCTAAGTTTTCCATTGTTATTTTAACCTTTTAAGTGATGTATTAAACTTGCACTGAGGAGAAGTTGGATTTTAAGCTACATCTGAGTTAGTTTCAGAGGGTCGAGACCATTGGTTTTGGGCCCAACCTAGAGGCTTTGGTCCCTCTTCCTGTACTTATGTTACTTCTTGACTCCAAGAAGTTCATAGTTTCTTTCATTTCAGCAGAATTAACCTATAAAATCCAGTGGTTGCTGTCTCTAGATCACCTCTCTTATTGGAGAATGAGTAGATGAATTGACAACCACAACCCAAAAAGATTTTGTTTATGGTTTATTGGAAGTAGATTAGTGTTAGTTGTCTTGTTTTACATTTTATTTCTATAGTCTAGAATTTATTTCAGTGATTAGATCAGTGTTTTGCATGAATTATATGCCATTTAAATTCAACTTATCTTTTCCACCATAAGTTATTTTATTCTGTAAATCATAAATGAATGCATGCATGTAATTTATTAGATGGTTGATTGATATGCAAGGATGGGAACCTTCACCAATTCCATCCTAAGCTCTTTCATTTTCTCATTCCACCTTCAAACTTTGTCCGAAAAACCTTGTTTTTTAAGTTATTCTGTCTAGGTCACTGGAGAACTCATCCTAGTCAAACAAAGGCCTCCGAGTGTTATTGAGATTGTATTGGGGCTTAAAGAAACCTCCTTTGATTTTATTCAACTATTACCCACCTCTCCATACCCTCATGCCAACATTTTCACCTTCAAAAACCACTCAGATGCCTTCCTATAGCATTATAGGCCTCGTGTAGCATTCACTTGTAGGAAACATATAGCAACAATTTTATTCATTAGTTTTGACCCCCACTACAATTTTGACTTAGCATAGATGCATAAGGACCCCTAGTTGTGATCAGATGATCAGGGAAAGCTCCTAGGCCACTCCAAACCTTCCTTGTATTTACTACAAAAACATAGTAGAGCTAGTTTCTTTATCATGCAAGTAGTTATTGATTTATGAGCAAGTATGAACTAGGTAGATGTCACCTGCGATTCTAATTGGTAGTTTGATGCATTATGAAAGATAAATTATTTTCTTTTTTGTAAGTAGATGAGGTTATTTGATTAATTCTACAAAATAACATAGCTTTATTTTTGTAAGTATATTAGCCCTTACCTTTCCATGAATTGAGTAGTTAGGGTTTTACAAGCTGAGTCAATGGAATTTAGATTTTCATATGTAGAAGAAATTTCCAATTGTCCTTTTATCAAGCTTTCAATCTAATTCATTAGGAGGAAGGGTCTTTGAGTACTTTTTTTATCTCATGTCACAACTAAGGGTGTCATGAGTGGAATCCTATCTACTATGCATACAACACTATCACCTAGAAGTTTTAAAAACATGAGTTGATAATTTTAGTTGAGGAGCCCTTGGCAGTTGCAACATTCTTGGTGCAATACTCAGGCTCACCACAAGGTATACAAACTCATTCATCATGAAGCTACCATTTATTAATCCATTGTCGAGCAGCTCTTTCACTTCTTTATTTATCTCTTCATATTCTTGTGGAGCCATGTAGTATGCTACTTTATTTAGAAGACTTGCCCCCATAATTAGATCTATGCTGACTAATTATTTGAAAATTAGAAAACTTATTTAACAACATATCAACAATTACATATACAAACGCCTCCAGCATAACCTTGACTTCTTTAGGAAAATCATTTAAACTTGTGTTATTAAGAATTACCTTGGGCTTACCAATCAAAGAAAAATAATTTTCTTCTTTCTTTTTGAGCTTTTGCAACGGTTCCTTCGTGTCCATAAGTAGAACACTATGAACAACTTCATATTTCATATCCTTATCCTCCAAATGTACTATTATATGTTTTTGGCCATTTTCCTCAAGAGTGTAGGTGTTCCACCTTCCATCATGAATGACTTTCATGTCATACTGCAATGGTCTTCCCAAAATCACATGGCACGCATCCATTGGCATTATATCACATAATAGCTCATCGTTGTAATTACTAATCTAAAACTCCACTTTACACTACTCATTCACCAATATCTAATGAAATTTTTGCAGCCAAGACACCTTGTAAGGTGTGGGATGTGTTATTCTCTACAACCCAAGTTTCTCTACCATTTCTGTGGAGACCAAGTTATCTGTGCTACTGCTGTCAATCACAACTTTACAACACTTGCCCTGTAATTTGCATGTGGATATGAATAAGCTTTTTCCTTGTGCTGGTTCCTTAACATCTCTTTGAAATTTAATGAAGATTCTCTTCATCAATAATGATTCTCCTACCTATGGTGTTTGTTCATGGATAAATTCATGTACATTTTCTTCTTGTGCTTCTAATATTTTCTCATCTTTGGCTTGTAGGATTATTTTCTGGACAATCCCAAGACATGTATCCCAATTTCCCACATTTGTAAAATTGAACTTGGTAGCCTCTGCCTTGACCACATCATCTTAAAAAAGGTCTTATTCATTTTGATTCACCTCCTCTTGATGGTTCACTTCTCGAACTACCTTCACATTCCTTTTGTTGGGACCGGGAAAGGGTATGTTTTCTCCTCGTAAATATCCTATTTAAGAATTTGTTTTCACATGTTTATCTTCATTTTATGGATGAAAATAAAGGAAACAACAAAAAAATCTCGCTAAAATTGATTAGTAACAAATTAGATAAATCTGGGCATAGAAAACTAACTTTCACTATCTTTATATGCAAGGACGCGGATTGAATGATATTTGTTCAATCGACAAAATAATAACAACAAGTAAAGGAAAAGGGACAATGTCATGAGAATGAAAGAAAGTGGGAGACCAGGAGGGCCAATAGTATTTTATGATGAAATCAAGATCAAGTATTTTGAAATCCTCAGGATCCCCTGATCTCGAGGATTCACTTTTATCTATTTACTTTTCAAAATTTTATATAAAGCCACAAGGCGAACTTAACATCTAGTTTAGGAATTCACAATTTGCAGTTATTCTTTTTGGACATAGAATACTTTCATATCGGTGATGTTGCAACATTGTTATTGATTTTAATGAAGAAGACCATGTTTAATTCATAATCGTATTCTAAGTATCTAACAGCAAGGAATTCTGGAGACTTTGGGTCCAATCAATTGAAGATCGACTGCTCCAACTGTGTTATAATTATTTGTGTTTATTCTTCACTTTTCATTATTATTAGTTTGCAAAGTTAGTATCATTCTGATTACTATGAGGATTGATGATTCTGGTTTGCATTTCTATTTAGTCAAGATTCTAGGTTTAGCTGTGTGATTATATATGTGTGATGCTCTTTATTGAATTGGTTATGTTCATTCTGTATTGCTATTCATTATAAGGTAACACTATCATAGATTTCAAAGCTAAAGTAATTTCTTTCCATGAGGTGTTTATATGGTTATTTATTGTTCAATTATCATAGCTTTCCTTCATGTTAAATACATAAGTTTCAACACCAGTTAGATTGTCAAGTGTGATTCTTTCGATTTACATTCTGATTCAGTTTCTTGTAGGATAGATTAAGTAGCTTTGAAAGTGTGTGATGAATTCTTTTCAAAATAATTTGGATTAAATTTAGAGAAATATACATTAGCAATTGCAATGATTCCAACATAGATTGACCTCTGAATTCATTTCATATATAGTGCTGACACTCTTGAAATAAAAATACTTGCCCAGGGTTGATAATGAATGTAGGTATTAAGATTGCTTGTAATAAGACATCTTAGTGCACCAACATTTTGGTGTCATTGATAGGGAGTGTTTCAAAGTGATTTCCAATTATCTTGATGTAAGAGAATTGGGTTTTTAAATTGAGAGGTAAGAACCCGCGTGACTAGCAAGTAAAATGTTTTCTTATCAGCCCGATTTTCAACAAAAGCATAGAGGTTAAATATAATTTTTTTTTATTTTTTTTTTAGGAATGAATACGAATAAAAAGACAGAAACAGATTAGAACCCTCCACCTAAATCCAAAAAACCCAAAGGATCGGTGAGCCTTGGGAGAACAACTTTTATAGACGAAATCATAAGAAAATTACTCTAAGGCATAAGTAGTGTTAGGGTCCTATAATAATAGGATTCATAATTTTGAATTGCCTATGGTTAGTCTTGTAATATTGTACATAATTTTTCTTTCTGCAAAATCTTTTCCATAAAAAAATTAAAAAATGTAAACAGGGTATGCCCTAAAAGAATAATCAAAGGACAAAAAGAAATAAAAAAGATGAAAAAAGTAAAAAATATGAACCTCAAGAAAGAGAAAAAATAGATCATGATAGTGTGCAAATTCAAATGCCACTCCTTTTTGCCTTATTTTGAAAAATAATATTGTCTGCAACTTGTCAAAAAATGCCACAATCCATGATGGTCAAATAGCTTAATCTTGACTCATTCATGCTTTACATTTCATGTTAATAGATAGAGAATAAAGATGTAGCCAAACTATTTACCTTGACATATTAGTATTTAGGTAGAGAATAAGAATGAGATCATCAGTTTAATCTGAGCCATTGGAGTTATAAGTTTACAATTAGATAGTTTTCTTGTCAAAAGAAAAGGAAATAAATAGTTAGCAAGCTCAAATGCACCCAATAAATGAAGAAAAAATGTTAGGGTAAATAAAGGGTAGGTAGAGGAAGTTTTGCAAAGTGCACAAAATTGTTAAGTCAAAAGCACATTTATCATGCTTAATCATATGTTTCATGTGCAGGATGATTTCAGAAAAAGAAAGTATATTCACCAAAGTTTATTTACTAATTTATCCTCATTTCACTACACCCCCACATACTTATTTTCTAATTTCCCCATCATCCCTTCATTACTTATAAGTTCACTTTTCCCCTCATTTTGACCTTTTACCCCTTGGTTTCACACACTTCCCTAGATATTATCCTTCAAAAATCATTCCCCCTTCCCAAAACCCCTTTCCCTAGTGTGAAACCCATTCCCCATTACAAATATCACCTTCCCCCATTATTAATTTCCTTTTCCCCTTAAAAACCAACAAAACCCCTTTATCCTATGTTTTTCCTAATGTCTCGAATTATGTAATTAACATCCCCACTTCATATTTCCCTGATACCCTTTCTAACCCACCAAGCCTTGTTGAAGTTAAAAACCCCCGCCACATAACCCATGGTCCCATATTATTAACCATTGGCTTATACTAAAATCCTGACATTTTTTCGTTAATTAATTACAAATCTTTGTAATTAAATCTTGGGAAATCACTTTCCTGACTCCATCCATGCAACTCAACTGTGTGATATCCCTCTGGTCTCCCACCCCCAAACTTAACGATGTACAACCATATCGCACGGATTCATTGTCTGACTGTTAACAGCCCGAGAGTAGGCAAGATTCGTAGTTTTAGTCGAGCTCTTCTTGGCTACATGGAAGCACCATGTTATATCACATGCCCGTGAAAAATACTACCCACCATCCAAAAGCCGTGTAATGTCACACAAAACCACCTCCCCGCCTAAAGGTAAAACTACTCACTGTTCATTCAATAATATTCATGCCAAAATGCAACTGTTATCGATTGAAAGGCCGAAACAACCCCAAATTTCTCTTTTCGCTCGTTTTTTTTGCAAACTACTGCAAACCAATTATGATAGCCTGAACCTCTGAGCTACAAATTCAGCCACTTTTACCACCTAAATATGTTGTGGATGCCTAATTGAAGTAGCCAATTGGCAGTTGAAGCCTCAGTACCCTCTGCAACTACCACAAAACCTAGTCTGCACATCAAATCGCCAATTTCAAAGTATTCTTGGAAAAAACATAAAGGCATTGTGAATTTGAAAAATGCATAGTAATGATTGAGTGGTTAATTAATTAAATTAATTAGGAAACCTCCATGAATTGAAAACAAGCCTACTATACATCCCAAACCCTTTTCATAGACTGTAATTACCTTACCACTATACAAAGCTTCTAAAACTCACTCCTAAAGTCACTGAAAGCATAATTCAATTCAGTAAATCCAATTATGGATTCCCAAACCTCTCTGGATGTAAGACCTTTATAAATGCCTCACCTAGTTATTGACCACCTTGCAATAGCCGAGACTTTCAAATTAAAGATATTTCTTCCCATGCCTACCTACTGAAACTCCACTACTGGAGTAAAAACAAATTTTTAAACTAGAATGATGAGATTCACCTTTGGGAGTCAAATTTTCCCAAGTATTGTTTCCCACAGGTACACCTATTTCCAAAAATAGTTCACTTCTACCAAGCATGCTACATTCCCAATCAAAGAGCCATTGTCACCCCTGATCAACAGGTTTTGTTCACCATTACAGAATTAATTAATTAAATGATGCAGATCTAGTTAAGCCAAAATGAGACCCCACTTTCAATTGAAGCGTTTCATGACCTCTACATTAAGCTAGACATTCCCAAGAAAACTTAGATTATCCAAAATTTCATCATTAAAGATTCTCACACTCCAACAGATAGTCCTCCATATGATCCCACCAATTTTTCTGAGAGAGGCAGACAAATTATTTCCATGCTCTCTTCCATTTTACGGTACACTACAAATGAACATGTGGATGAGGTTGTCCTTGCTTTCCTTTCTATATTTTTCCTAGGCAAGTCTCCTGCTATAATGTATAACTATGCTCAGTTCATAACATACAGAATTCACGAGCAATTAATCAGGTTACCAACCGAGAGAGTCTTTAAATATTCTTCAGTATTATTTCATATGTTCTTGTACAACCACTCGTACAAATTTCCTGTTAGCAACTAGAAGTTAGATACTAAAGGAAATCCAAGATTAGTCATCTATTGGACACCATTGATCCAAAAATTATTCACTATTTTTTCCTACAAATACTTCATTGATTCATTTGTTCATCTAGTTATAAATATACCACCTAGTAGCTATTAGCCCAGGATCAGTCAAGAGATTAAAAGAATTTTACAGTTGGCAAAGAATAGTAGAGTGGGAGACTGGTATCTGTACCGGCACCACACATAGATAAGGATATATTTATGCCAACTAGCCCCATATAAAATTCCCAAATACCTCCCCATGAGGATATTTGCATTAGAATACTTTAGGCAAAATATAAGCTCTGATGAAATAAATTTACTGACATCTAGGAAGAAGACCCAGTTCAAAATGAAAAATCAATTGGGTCCCTTTATTTATAATACTAGGGAAGATGGACCAGAGGTAGATAAAATTTTGTAGAAGATGAAATTCATGAATATTTTTATGTGGGAATATGACCCTCATGGAGTCATAAATAAGCTAAGGCTGAACGTCAAATTGGGTCCTTCCATACATCATCTCAGGCCAGACATTAAGAGATTTGCAACCAATCATAATGGTTGGAAAACACTTCGATAGATATGGACAACACTATAGTTGATGTGGAGAATACATTAATTGATGTGGAAAAGAAGATTGATACTAGTTCCTTTCTGCAAGTTCCAGCCCTAGGAGAACCAATGAATATTCCTCCTCTTTTACAAACTCCAGCAAATGAAGAGAGAAATGCAAAGAGAACCAAGGAAGAAGGTTCTAGTTCAGCCATGGAAACCACAAATGAAAACTTTGAGATCAATTATAGGAAGAGGCCCAAGCTTAATCCTGTAACTGAATAAGACGACATCGTTGGAATAGTGGAAATCAATGACACTGATACAATGGTGGAAAGGTGCAAATGCCTAACAACTTCAGGATAAACACATAAGCTCTCTACATCAAACACTCGAAGTCTCCTCATCCACCATGCCTATGGATAAAGAGAAAGATATTAAAGATAGGTACAAGGAAATTAAGTTGAGGAATGAGACATTGAAGGCTGAGACTTATGCCTAGTACTTCAAGCAGGCACCTAAAAATGAAAACATATTAATGTCAGCCTTTGACATTAAAATAGGTAAAATGCAGATGACATTCATGCAACCTATAGTCTAGAAGCCAAGATCATCAATAGACTATAGGAAAACAAACTCTAGGGTTTTGGCCAAGGATATTCACCCCATTAACGAAATTGAGTTCCACAAGAACGCAGGTGAGATTATCTATTCCACCATGACAAGTAAATCTATGACTGCACACAAAATTCAAAGTTCATTGGATAATATCATTGCATAGTACAGGCTAGAAAATGCCTCCTTACAAGCCAAGGACAATAGAATGAAGTCACTAGTAGACTTGGTAATCTAGCTTGGGTCTAATCCTAGTGATTTCAAGGCTACAAAGAAACTGATAAAGAAAAATAATGAGTATATTACTACTTTGAAGAATCAATTAAAATTTCCTCATTCAGAGTATCCACAAACAAAATAGGTCCTTGAAATCCAGACCCAACAATAAGAGATGATGGACCTTATTCTCCAATTGAATGATTAGTTCAAAGAGATAGAGAGGGAGTTGGACAACCTAATATAGTTGAAGCAAGCCAACCCTGAGACTACCACTACCACTACCGTTTCAACATTCACTACAACAATACCATCCACCTTGGCAGCTTCATTGGCTCCTCCAGCTCCACTGGTTACAACACTACTAGCTGCCACAACATCTACATCAGCGATAGGTTTGGCAACAACAACAACTTAGCCAAATGATGAGGCAAGAAAATTGGTCAAAGCAATGGAGGACATCTCCATTTAGACCACAAAGATAAACAAGCTTAAGGAAAAGATAACAAGTCTAGAGAATCATAATAATCTTACCCAGATTATTCACAAGGAAGAAGTTCAGAAGTCAACTAGCTTTATTGAAAGAATGAAGAGCTTGGAGAAGGAATTGACATTAAAGGAGCCACTTGGCCAAGTGAAAGAACAGTTATGGGCCAATATCATTGACTCTATCAATGATATTTGTCCATCCATTCATTTCATCTTTGAACAAAATGACCCAGTCAAAGAGGCTATCGAAGCCATTCAGAGAGTTAGGGATGAATTGGGAGACATGATAGAAGAAGCCACTAGAAAAATCCATCTCCTTAACTCCAAAAGAAACTATGAATTGCAAGATATGGACATACTTGACAGAACTGGCACCATACTAGAAGTGAAGAAGGTGCTCTGCAAGAGGAATTTAATGATGAACCTTGAAGACAAATGTCAAAGCATGTAGATAGCTATAGACAAGTTCATGGTTAAGTTTGATGCTCTAAGGCAGAAATGCTTGCCAAATCCCCTGGTGATAAATGATAAGCTAATGCCACAAGAAGACTACAAAAGGAGAATCTGAGAGGTGGCAAGAGATCAAGGCAATAATTCCTTTATGAAGGGGATGCCTATTGGAAATGTTCTGTACCAAGCTTTTGAGAACCTATTCTACCTCCAGCATGAGGTAAAACACCTTTCTGTAAATAAACCCACTTTTTCCAAGTACACAAAATCAGATGAAATTTACAGGAGGATGGTAAATATTTAATTACTAGATGCAGACACATGGGAAAAAATAAATTATTTACCATAAAAAGGCCCAATGAAAGTGAAACAACATAGTGAAAGAAGAGTGCCAGATCAACCAAATGAAAGAGTATTAGGTGAAAGTGTATTAGTTGAGAAGGGAAAGTAAAAAGAACAGACAACGTGAAGAACAATAACAAGGCAAAGAATAAACAACAAAATATCAAAGAATAAAGACATCACAACCAAATAAATAGGGATAGCATAGAACAGTTCAACATCTGTCTCTATCTTCTTGCATGTAGATATTTCTTTTTCCTAGATTAATTCCAAAGATAGTTTGGGATATTTTGTAAGCTAGTTTTGTACAAATAATTCATAATTTGAAGTATTTGGTGTGGATTTCGAGACATTTGTAGATTTTTATTGATTAGAAACCTAAGGGTTATTGTACCAATTTTTCAAGTCAGCAGACTCGAGTGAGTAATAAAGAGATTTCATTATAGGATTCATGTGTTCAGCTACTTCAGTGAAGTATTTTATTTGTCAAATTTGTTATTTTCTTACGTATTTCACTAACTTACATGTTCTCTAAATTGAATGAATTAATTGGAATTTATTTTAGAATTTGTTTAAGTATGCTCTATCTTGAACAAATAATCATTTTAATGGTTTCTTCTAATATCCAGATTTGAGAATCCTTAATATCTCTCCCATCTTGGTTAGCCTCTTTCACTTCCTTCACAATCCAATTTGAAGAACCCTTAATTTCTCCTTGGGTCTGATTGAAAACCGCTTCACCATCCCGCCTTAAGATCCAAAATAACTCAGCTACCTTTCCCTATAAACACTATTTTTAGAACTTTATCTAGTCATGTTTGCTTGACACTTGACCCTGTAGCCCAAGGGTAAAAGACATCCCTCTATCCATCCAAGTTAGTGATTCCACCACTAAATCCAAATCAAAACCCAAGTACAATCATAACTAACCTAAAATCAATTAACTAAACAAAGTTAGGTCATAAAGAGAGAGCCCTCTCTGAGCATTAGGAAGGCTAGATCCTAATCTCCAAAGTAGGTTTGTGGTTACCTCTATCATTTCTTTTATAATAGCCCAATAGAAATTTTGGAGCGATAACATATTGGCTACCATACTGGGGACTAGTCCTCAGTTTAATAAAATTTTAAGGAAACCTTAAAATTCACCTTTTGAACCTTAAGGTCTTTTTAGAGTTGTTGTTAAAAAGTTTCAAGAAACAATTAAAAAATTAAAATTCTAGCTCCCAAACAGACTCACTATTCTAGGGAAAATCTAGATCCAAACCCTGCTACAAAAGTTGATGACTGTAACAGAATTTTAAGAAAAACAAAAAGGGTAGAAACTCAAGCGGGTAGTAGCTAGTTAGTTAAAGAAAGTTAACTCCCCAAGGAATTATCAAGTTTAGAGGACATTCAGTTTGATCTGTCATTTGAGATTTCATTGTTTAGAACCAAATTAGAAAATTCAATTCATGAAAATGTATTAGACCCTAATTTTAGTCAATTCATTGAGTAAAAAATTGTGCTTACACATCCAGATTTAAATCAACTTTTTTTGGATACTTTTGATAAACTAGAAGCTTTAACCTCAACCTTGATAAGCCATATAGACGACGCCTATCTTCAACAATCCGTTGAATTAGTTTCCCTCACTATTGTTGCCTCTAAAGTTTCTGGAGAATCTTCAAATATTGTAAATATAGCTTCATCTACTACCACCTCACCTATAATATCCACCACAGTTCATTCCCCTAAACCATTCATACCTCAGTTTCCTATCTAATCAAACACCTCAAGTTCATCTAGTTCATCTTCAGCCATCTCAAGTCCTTCTTCAAGCAGCACTACTTTACCCCCTAGTCAAACCAAAATCTCAGCCATGGGAGATAGATATGCACCTTTGGTCTTACCAGCTTAGCTTCATGCCATGCCCCAAGATTACCAAATCAAAATATTTATGTTTGATGCTACTGGTTAGTTTATTGCCCAATAGCATGTGAATAAAATTATTGACTATTTTTAGTTGCATGAAATTGATGAGTTTGATGTACAAATGAGGTTGTTTGCCCAAACATTAACAGGGGATGTTAAGAAATGGCTCAAATTTTTACCTACTAATCATATTACAGGTTTAGTTACTTTTCATAGATTGTTTACTAATAGATGGGAAAGAAATAAAAACCCTCTACAAATACTGTTTCAATATGATAACATTAGAAGAACTCCTAATGAATCAATCAAGGATTATTCTACTAGGTGAAACAACATCTATAATGCAATCCCTACTAATATTAAACCTCCACCAAACTTAGCACTCATCAAATTCCTTGATGGTTTTGACACTGATATGTCTTAATAGTTTAGGGAAAGAAACCCTGAAACATGAGAGAAAATTCAATGTAATTTTGTTAGTTTAGAAGAAAATTTATTAGCTAAGAAAGCTAGGATGAGAAATGAAAAAATAGTTGTCATTAAAGTGGACACTTCTACCTCAGATGGAAAAATAGATAGTTTAGCTAAGAGTGTAGAAAGGATAATGGATAGATTAGAAAACATGGAAAGAAAATCTCAATGGGAAAATCAACAACCAACCCCAATAAGAAAGACCAACTTTAGGAGGAATCCTAACACTAGAAAAAATGTTATACCAGATTAGCAGATTAGACCTCCTTTCCAGGAGAAATATGCTGAGGGTCCACAAAACCATGAAGAAGAGGAGGATACCTAGATAAATCTATTAGTGATATGATATTCACCCTATGAGTGACATTAGTTAAATATTTATTAAACATAAGTATTACAGACTCATGTGTTGGTGTGTGTTTTGTGTTATTTAAGTAACAGATCGATGAGATTGCCAATACATAGACATTTAAATGGAAAGACAATAGAGAAATATAGTAAGCAACACAAAGACACAAGAATTTTAATAAGGAGTTCACCTTATTCTCCACGGCTACATCGTCGGTCCAACTTTTAGTGGTGGCCTTGTTTTATTATGCCTTAAAGCAAAGAATTACGATACAAGGACTCAATATGAGTTCTCCTGAAGCAATTTTGATTGGTAGGGTGGTTCTTGGATTCCCTAAGCCACTGGAGTACACAAAATCTTCTTCTTCTTACCAGCTCTGTGACCTTGTGGTCTACCATGGCAAAAGCCCAATGTGGTGCTCCACCCAGACAGATTCCTCTATGGGACGACTTGAATCTCTCAAGCTCTCTGGTGCTCGATGCTGCTGCTGGTTAGCTTGGCCCTCTATCTCTTCTTTCTTATGCTTTACCATTTTCTTTCTTTCTGTATTCCATCCTCCTCTCGGGATTCTGGTCTTTTCTTTGTCTCTCCGACTTCACTTGTGTATTCTGTCTATGTTCGTGGATTTGAAGCCATTCGAACTCATGCTTGTTCGGTTCCTCTTCTGCCTCTATCGATTCACCTTCTACAGCTGCGCTTGGAGTTCCTTGTTCAGTGTCATCATCAGCGCTTAGGGAGTGGCCACATGTCCTCCTCTAAATAGTGCCAGCCTGCTTCATCAGTTCATTTCTTCAGTTGCATCATGGATGAAGTCTTGCCTCCACTGTGTTGGTCAAATGGATTCCAAATCTTTATAAAATGCAGTGTATTCCCTCATCGATTCTACTTCCTCCATCACGCTCAATCTCAGCTGTCCAATCTTGGGCCTCTAGATCCAACGCCATACGCACGTCCTGCGCGGTTGACTTTTTTGACCGATAACACATGATCAACAGTGGATTTCTCTCACCTCCACCTGCCATGCACCAATCATTGAGTGGGATCGCTCCACTCTCATCCAAAACCTCTTACCATTTGAGGGCACCCTGAGTAATACCGCTAGTTTCCAAAGTTTGGGTCCCACCTTTGTATGTTTAGCGCTTTTTTCCTTTTCTGCCCATGGTTCTCTAGTTCGCCATGCATTCAAGTGCTTGGGCTTCCCTCACTTTCGCCCTGTTTTCCCAATGATGTGCGATTAGTACTAAGTGATAATCATGCATCAAAATCCACCTCCTTTTCCTAATTCGAGGCTCCAGGGGCTACTTCGACCTCCTGCACATTCTCCATGGGCCTCGGTCAGTGCGCTTTGACCGAGGTCATCGTCGTTCCATGTTGGCTGCCATTGCCACTGGTTCTTGTGTTTTTTTTTATCACAGTTCTAAATTCTTAGAGATTTGTTTTGACCTAATACAATCATGGTTCTTTAACAATTCTTGATGGATCCAATTTGGATCACAACCTTCCCATTGAAAAAGTCTTTGGACCACCAAAAGTTGGTTTTCTTTCAAGCATCGACTAAGTGAGGTTATTTCTTTCTCACTTGTCCAATCTCAATCCACTTTGCACTACTTGGCTTCGAACCTTTTAGTCCAATTCTGAGGTACTCAACATCTCCTCTGTGCGTCTTCCTCACCTTCATGTCCAAGACTATGTCTTCCTGCAATTCATTAAGATATTTAGGTAGCAAGTCATCAATAGAAGGAAATTGACTATGCTCTTCATGATCCTCAATCATTAAAGGTTCAAACAATCTCAAGCAATCTGAATTTATGACTGAGTATATGTGCATGTAAACTGGTAGATCAAGGCGAAAAGCATTTTCACTAATCTTCTCAAGTATCCTAAAAGGTCCATCACTCACAGGCTTTATCTTTTTACCTTCCCTTACCTTCTGTACTTGCTAATATACAGCTAGACTTGGTCTCCAACTTGAAAACTATGCTCCATCCGATGCTTGTCATGCCTAGCCTTGTATTTGGCTTGGCTCTTTTCCAGTTGTTGCTGTACTGCCTGGTGGATCTCCTGGATCTGTTCAATGAACCTAGTTTCCTTGTCCACATCACTGTGTCCATCAACCATGGTATCTTTACCAAAGAAAAAATCCAAAGGTGACCTTGGTATGAAACCAAAACAAGTCTCAAAAGGAGATCTCTATGTATAAGAGTGTTTGGCTGTGTTGTAATCATGCTGCACATACACAAATGTTCATCCCAAAGCTTAGGATGTTTGCTGTAATATCCCCCGAGTAACTGGATCACTGTCATGTTAACTACTTCTGTCTGGCCATCGGTTTGTGGATGAAAACCTATTATTTTCTTCAGTTGAGTGTCCATCAGTTCCCACAGACTTAAACAAAACTTCCCCACAAATTGGGAGTCTCGATCAGATACAATAGAAGTGGGTAATCCAAGATAAACCATACATGTTCAAAGAACAATTTTGCAGTTTGTTCAACTGTAATTTGTTTATTACAAGGTATCAAAATACATATTTTGTTGAACCTATCCACAACCACATATAGATAATCATGAACTTTCCTAGATTTGGGTAGTCCTCCAACAAAATCGATGGAAACACTTTCCCAAGGGTGAGAAGGAACTGGTAAAGGAGTGTAGAAGCCTAGTTTTCTATTGTTGGGCTTGCTTTTAGCACACATAGTACACCCTTTTAAATATCTAGAAATTGTCTCATTCATTTTCGGCCAATAACAAAATCTTTGCAACTGTGAAACTTTTTTACTTACCCCAAAGTGACCTGATACCAAAGAAGTGTGTGCCTCTCTAATTATCTTTACTCTCTCTATTTGTGGAATGTAGAGTTTCACACAATGGTATAAGAGTCGGTCCTTCACATGATAGTCCAATTCTTCTACCTTTTTTCCTTGACTCAAAGTTGCATATACATCTTTAAAGTCCATATCTTGAGCATATTGTTCTATGTAGCTTTCATGTAGCACATAATTATGCTTAAGTATGGTAGATGAATTTAGAATGGGTCTAGATAACATGTCTACAACCTTGTTATGTATGCCCTTTTTATATCTGATGAATTTATGAAACTGTTGTAGAGAACCCATCCATCTATAATGCCTTGATTGCTGCAACTTATATTGGGAGTGTAGATATTGAAGTGGTTGATGATCAATATGTATTACTGTCTCTTTGCCCATTAAGTAATGTTTCCACTTTTTCACACTCTGAACTAATGCATACAATTCTTTATCATAGGTAGGATAGTTAACTACTGTAGGATTAAAAGTCTCATAATGATAACATATGGGTTTACAGTGCTATGTCAACACTGCTCCCATGGCATAGTCACTGGCATCTGTTTGGATTTTGAATGGTCTTTGTAGATCAGGCAGTGCTAATATAGGTGCTATACTGATCTTTTCTTTCAAGGTGTCGAAGGCTTTGTAATGTTTGGCTCCCCACTGAAACACCTTGTTCAATCTTGTCAAAGCATGTAAGGGAGTTGTAATTGAGGAAAAATTAGAAATGAACTTCCTCCAATATTGTGCTACTCCTAAGAAGCTTCTCACTTCTATAGTAGGCTTGGGTTTAGGCCAGTTTGCAATGACTGCCACTTTAGAGGGATCTATTTTCAGTTCACAATTCCCTACTATATGACCCAAATAATTGAGAGATATTTTTCCAAATTTACATTTTGAGAGTTTAACATAAAGTGTTTCTCTTTTCACAACATCTAATGTCTGCTTAACATGATTTAAGTGTTCTTCCCATGTTTTACTAAAATTCAGAATGTCATCGAGATACACAATAAAAAAATCATCAAGAAAAGGTCTAACTAATTCATTCATTAATCTGATGAAAGTAGTTGGAGCATTGGTCAAGCCAAAAGGCATAACCAGCCACTCATACAATCCCTGCTTTATTTTGAAAGCAGTCTTCCATGCATCTTGCTCTGCAACTCAGACCTGATGGTATCCACTGTGCAAATCTAGCTTGGTGAAATAAACAACTTCCTTCAATTGATTTAAAAGATCATCTATGCGAGGAAGGGGATAACGATTTTTGATTGTTATGCTCGATAGTCAATGCAAATTCTCCACGAGCCATCTTTCTTTCTCACCAAAACGATTGGTGACCCACATGGTGATGTGCTAGGCTCGATGAATCCCTTCTCGAGCAACTCCAACACCTGCTTCTTGATTTCAACATTCTCTAAAGTAGACAACCTGTACATCCCAATGTTAGGCAATGGAACATCTTGCTGCAAAATAATATCATGTACTATTTCCTTTTTGGGTGGCAGACCTTTAGGTTCCTGAAACAGGACGTCATATTATGAAACAATGTTTTTTGTATCAGCTTGCTGCTAAGCATTATAGCCCTTGAATACATTGTTTTATTAGGTTTCTTTTCCTTTAAAACCATTAGTAAGAATTGTTTGCATGAATTTATCATTCTTTTCATCTGCTTAGAATTTTTGAGAGTATAAATATTCTTGAGCTTGTGAGATTTTAAAAAGTATTCGATTCAATCTTTAACAAGTAGATACTTGTTCTCAGCTCTATAGAAAATAGCCTTTCTATCATACAAGTAAGGACTTCTTAAGACAATTCCACATATATCGAAAGGAATTATATCTAACTCAACCTCATGTACAAATGTTGACCCAAAAGAAAACTTGAGTTTGCACTATCTAGTCACTTGTAGTTGTGCTTTACCATTCAACCATCCTAATGGGTATGGTTTCTTGTGAGGTGTAGTTGCTAATCCCAATTTCTTTACAATTTCTTCAGAAATAAAATTTACTTGTGAGCCACTATCCAACAAAGTATCAACCTTTTGAGTTTGGAAATAACTCGAGTATGAAAAATTTCATGTCTTTTTCTCTCATGTTCTTCATCAATAATAGTTTGAGAAGAAATACTAGTAGATGCTTCAGAATTCTTACCTTTTATACCTGTGGCTGCAATGATTGCTTCATCTCCTGAGTCTGACCCCAAATCTTTCTGAATAGCTGTAGCAGTCTTCTTCTTGTTTCCCTCGAGCTTCTTAGGTCTCAGCTCTAGATGTAGAATCCAACAGTGCTCATCATCATGCCCCACCTTTTTACAGTGAGTGCATGAAGCTTTGCCTTTCTGTGCAGTGTTAGCCTTCCTTTCTTTCCACTTCTTCTTTATTTTCTCCTTGATCTTGATTACAGTAGGTTGGGATGGTCCCCCAGCTTCTAGATTTCCATTCTTTCCTCTAGCTTCTAGATGAGTAGCTTGTACAGATACCTCATCTATACTAGTGGGATTAAACATGAGGATAGTATGCCTCATGTAGCTATGTAGACCACCAGTGTACTTCAAAAGAGTCTCTGGTGAGTCTAATGCGATTCCCAACATCAATGCTCTCTTTCTGAACTCTTGAGTATACCCTTTCACACTTTTCCCTTTCAACTACCAAAGAGTTTGCCAACTCATCATGGCTTGTTGCATGCAGGCCAATGGATAGAACTACTTCTTGATTACATAAACAAATTCACTCCAGACAAAGATGGTCTTGCTATGTTTCTTCATATTAGCTTGGGTTCTGCCTTCCCACCAAACCAAGGCAGTGCCTCCTAGGCGTAGGCTTGCCAGCTAAATTTTATTGTCTGAGTTGATGTTTTGCACTTTGCAATACACATCAATTTGTCTAATCCAATTGTCCAAATTTTCAGCATTTAGATCACCATCATATATAGGCAAATCAAATTTAACATCTAGCTTAATCAAAGATGCTTCCTTATTATGCATAGGGTTATTAGGATGTGTGAGAAAGTTTTCCTCTTTACCTTTTCCTTTTGAGTGGTCATGGGAATGAGACTCATCTTCTTCTTTATCTTGTTTAGAACCTGATGAATCTTCATCCTTGTGCTTTCTAAAGTCCCTATACATTTCTTCTACCATAGACTTTATAGCTAGGAAGCTTTCTATGAATTGAGGGTCTGGACCCATAGAACCTTCCTCTAGCATTGTCTTTTGAGGATAGACTCTCCCAATTTCAGGATTATTTTCAACCAACTATCTTCTCCCAACTTGAGCTTTGATCTCATGAGCATTCAACAGCTAAACCAACACAAGCTTGTCTAATCTTACAACCTAAATCTTTGATACCACTTGATTTGATATTCACCCTATGAGTGATATCAGTCAAAGATTTATTAAAAAAAGGTATTATAGACTCATGTACTGGTGTGTGTTCTATGTTATTTAAGAAACAGATCGATCAGATTGCCAATACATAGACATTTAAATGGAAAGACAACAAAGAAATACAGTAAGCAACACAAAGACACAAGAATTTTAATAAGGAGTTCACCCTATTCTCTAGGGCTACATCTCCAGTCCAACTTTCAGTGGTGGCCTTGTTTTATTGTGCCTTTATGCAGATAATTACAATACATGGACTTAATGTGAGTTCTCCTGAAGTAGGTTTGCTTGGCATGGTGGTTCTTGGATTCCCCAAGCCACTGGAGTACACAGACTCTTCTTCTTCCTACTAGCTATGGGACCTTTTGGTCTACAGTGGCAAAAGCCTAATGAGGTGCCCTGCCTAGACAGATTCCTCTATGCGATGACTTGAATCTCTCAAGCTCTCTGGTGGTCGACGCTACCGCTGGTCAGCTCGACCCTCTGTCTCTTCCTCCTTAGCTTTATTTTCTTCTTTCTTTGTGTATTCCATCCTCCTCTTAGGATTCTTGTCTTTTCTTTGTCTCTACGACTTCACTTGTGTATTCTGTCTCTATTCATGGCTTTGAAGCCATTTGAACTCATGCATGTTCGATTCCTCTTCCGCCTCTATCGATTCACCTTCTGAAGCTGCACTTGGATTTCCCTGTTTGACGTCATCATCAGTGCTTAGGGAGTGGCAACGTGTCCTCCTCTAAACAATGCCAGCCTGCTTCGTCAATTCATTTCTTTAGTTGCACCTTGGATGAAGTATTTCCTCCATCGTGGCGATCAAACAGATTCCAAATCTTTATAAAACACGATGTATTCCCTCGTCGATTCCGCTTCCTCCATCAGTCTTGATCTCAGTCGTTTGATCTAGGGCCTCCAGATCTGACGCCATACACATGTCCCGCGCAGTTGACTTGCTCAATTGATAATGCGCGATCAACGGTGGTTTCCTGTCACCTCTACTTGCCATGTGTTGATCGTTGAGTGGGATTGCTCCACTCTCATCCAAAACCTCTTACCGTTTGAGGGTGCCCTGATCAATACCGCTGGTTTCTAGAGTGAAGGTCCCGCCTTTGTATGTTTAGCACTTTTTTCCTTTTCCACCTGCGGTTCTCCAGTTCGCCATGTGTCTGAGTGCTCGGGCTTTCCCCACTTTGGCCCTGTTTACCCAGCGATGCACGATTAGTGCTAAGTGTGCATCAAAATCCACCTCCTTTTCCTGATTTGGGGCTACTTTGACCTCTTGCCTAGTCTCCATGGGCCTTGGTCAGTGTGCTTTGAACAAGTTCCTCATCGTTCCACGCTGGCTGCCATTGCCACTGGTTTAGGGGTGTTTTTTATCACAGTTCTGAATTCTTAGATATTTGTTCTAACCTGATACAGTCATGGTTCTTTGAAAGTTCTTGATGGATCCAATTCAGATCAATTAGGGGTCAAAAATGAAGACGATATTTTTCTTACTCAGGAAGAACAAGAAATGTACTTGTTACAAGAATTGAAATTAGAATCTAGGGAGTCCTTTGACTATAAACAAGGCTATGAATCTGCTATTTATGAAGTCCACAAATAGTATAGCCTTAGAAGTAAGAAGAATAATGATATTCCCACTAGGAAATCACTCCAAACCCAAAGTAAAAAGATAACAGGAGCTCATGTGACCAAAGTTCTACAGATTTCTCCTAAAGTAACTCAGGAGCCTTCTAACCCAAAAATGGTACATATAACTTCAAATGAAACTCAAACTGAAACTGTTAGTCAAACCATTCTAATTAAGATAAATCAAAATAAAACTACTGAGACACAAATCGAATTGCCAAGTACTAAAAAATAAGATAAAACTGCACAAACCACAATTGCTAAGGAAGATCTGATCAAATCAAGCAAAACTCAATTGCCATTCAACATTAAGATTGAGATAACCAAATTAGAAATATCACTTGTTTTGATAGAATTGGTAAACAATGAATCATACAGAGCACAGATCACTAAAACACTAAACATAGGTGAAGGAGAAGGTGTTGTGAACTTGAATGATGATCAACTTGAGTTATTGTTTGGTCTAGAAGTAAATGGAAAACATCAATAGGGGCATATCCCTCCATTCTACATTAGCTTAAATGTTCAGGATAAAATCTCAGATAATGCGATGCTAGATTTAGGAGCATCCCATAACTTAATTCTCGAAGCAATCATGGAGGGATTAAACTTAGATACCACCAAACCATACAATGACCTTTGTTCCTTTGGTTCTAGAAAAGTTAAATGCCTTGGCCTAATTAAAGATTTGTGTGTAACTCTAGTCCAATGGCCAGCAAATAGTATTGTCATGGACATAGGAGTTACTGATATCCCACCCCATGTATGGAATGTTGTTATCTTACTCATCGAGAGCAAAATTACAGGCTTCCCTACAATTGGACATGTCATATGCCACCATATCTGTGTTTGGTCAGCAAAGAAAACTTTACAGAGAAACATTGATGAATTACATGGTAAGTAGTTCAAAAAACCACAAACATACCCCATATACCACATGCATTCTGATATGGACTCATTCATCTTATATAATTTAGACAATGACAAAAGTGAAATCATAGCTATAGAAGAAAAATACAAAGCACCTAATAGTGAAAACATATTTCATGAGTCTCTATGGCATTTAGATTTTGATGGCTCTATAAATAGATTAGGAGTAGGTGCAATAGTTTGGATTCATAAGATGGAGAATAATCAGTTTGAAGGTCATGCCTTTATATTAAACTTTAAATGCACAAACAACATGGAAGAATATGAGGCTCTAATCTTAGGACTACAAATTGTTAGAAAACTTGGAGCCAATAGAGTTTCTATTATGGCAGTCTCAGAATTTATTATTAAGAAAATCAAAGGTGAATACTATGTGAATAATCCTAGACTTAGCCAATATAGAGAGATTGTCCTAGATCTGATTAAATACTTTCTTGAAATTGATTTTGCTACCATTCCTGAGAAAGAGAACATGCAAGCTCATAGTCTGGCCACTTTTTCTAGTACCTGCAAATTGCCTATTTAGCCCAACCACAAGTACACTATAGAAGTGAGACATAGGCCTATTATACCTAACAATTTGAAATATTAGCAGATATTCTCACAAGATTATGAAATTTATGATTTCATAAATGCTGAAGGAGAGTTTCAAAATTGTAATATAGACATAGATTGTAAAATAGATAAAAAGATACATACTGAGATATATATAAATGGTTTAGATGTAGGTAAACCCACTAATTTCACTAAAGTAGAAATAGATAACTTAGAAAGGGTAGAAATAGAAGAAATAATGAATGATGATCCTAAAATTTTAAACCTTAAAGATAAATTTTTGCCCAAGGGATTAGTCCCATTGGAAGATTTATTTGATTCAAATGATATAGCTAGGAAACAAAAAATGGATCCTTTAAGAGCATGAATAGAACAATGTCACATAGGAACTGAAGAAAACCCAAGCTGATCAAAATATCCAAAGTATTACCTCCATATGAAAAACTGAAATACATAAGTTTGTTCAAAGAGTTTCAAGTTGTCTTTGCCTGGAGTTATGAAGACCTTAAGTTTTATCATACCAGCATAATTCGACATATGATACCCATCAAAGAAGATCATAAACCCTTTAAACAAAAGCTTAGGAGAATTAATCCAATTCTTATGACATTGATTGAAAAAGAAGTGACAGGATGTATGATGAACAAATCATAACACCCATTAGATATTTAGGTTAGGTCTCTAATTTAGTCACTACTAAGAAGAAAACATGAGAAATAAGACCCTGTGTTGATTTCAGAAACTTGAACAAAGTGTTATTAAAGGACAACTATCCTCTCCCAAATGGAACACATCCTTTAGAGGGCGGTAGGCTCATCTAGAATTTCATTACTTCATGGATTCTATGGATATAACAAAATCTTATTTCAACTAGAGGATCAAGCAAAGACTGCATTTACTACTTCTTGGGGTACTTTCATGTATTTGAAAATGCATTTTGGATTGATGAATGCAGGAGCTACATTCCAAAGAGAAATGGACATAGCCTTTTCAAATGAAATCCATGACTTTATAGTAGTTTACCAAGATGTCATTACAATGTTTTCCAAATTACATAATGAACATCTAGATCATATTAGAATATTTTTCATTAAATGCAGAAAATTTGGTATTTCCTTGAATGCAAAAAAGACACTCTTCGGGCTAGAAGAAGGTAAAATCTTGGGACACATAATATCCAAAGATGGGATTAGAATAGACCCAGCTAGAATAGAGGCAATCCTAAACATCACTCATCCCAGAAACATCAAAGAATTACAGTAATTTTTTGGAAAAATAATTTTTATTAGGAGATTCATTTCAAACTTAGCCGAATTAATTAGAGAACTAAATAACATGTTAATAAAAGATTTAGCACTTAAGAGAACAGTAGAGGCTAAATAGTCTTTTGAGGCAATTAAGGAATCCCTTACTAAAACTCTAGTCCTCATAAGTCCTTACTTCCAAAGATGTTTTATATTTTTTTTTTTTGCTTCAAAACATACTATTGTAGCAATCTTGTTGCAAAAGAATGATCAGGGTTACGAGCAACCTATTGCATTTTTTTAGCAAATCTTTGAGAGATGATACACCAAAGTACAACATAATTTGAAAAAAGCACTTGCTTTAGTGAAAGTTATTAAAGATTTCAAAGTATACATCTTGTATTCACACATCATTGCTTATGTTCCAAATTCAATAGTAAAGGACATTCTAGAACAGGATGTGCCTGAAGGAAAGAGAGGCAAATAGATTGCCACTATTTTGGAATATGACATACAAATAATTCCTATAAAACTTATCAAACGCCAAGGTTTAGCTAAACTCGTGCCTGATCGAACTATCAGACCTTAGATATAAATTTCATTGGTTCCCTAGATGATCAAGAAGAGATGGCGACTCCATATATCAGAAGCTTTCATAGATTCACCCTAGTATGAAGATATTATAATTTTTTTACTAAATTACAAGTTCCTCCTAATTTATTTGCAACTAAAAGTATATTTTTGAAAATGAAACCAATGGAATATTGTATCATAAACAATGCTTTATTTTGGAAATATAATGGTGGCATTCTATTAAATTGTTTATTGAAAGATGAAGCTAACAAAGTTATGCAAGAATTTAAGGCAGGGGATTGTGGAGGAAACCTATATTGGAAAAAAATTGTTGATAAGATTCTAAGGGCTTGTTTTTACTGGCCCACCTTTTTTGCAAATGTCAAGAAACATGTGGCCTCCTGCCACAAGTGCCAAGTATTTGAGGGAAAAAATAAACACTTATCACTACCTTTCAAACCCATCTCCACATAAATTACTTTTCAACAATGGGGTTTAGAATTCATTGGGTAAATTCACCCATCCTCTTCAGCCTAACATAAATGGATTTTGACATCCACTGATTACTTTACTAAATGGATGGAAGCCATCCCTTCTAGAAAAGCCACAAACTATGTCATCATTTCATTCTGATCCAAAAATGGATCCTGGATAAACCTCTAAGTCTAAAAGACTTCTTGTAAGAGGTAAAAGGTGCCAAATGACACAAATCCTCTGTAAATTAAAGGAAAATGAAAGTCGCGGGCTGCTCTTAGAAATAGTCTCATTGCAAGGATCCCTCCATTGAGAATCCAACACAACCTGAATGGGCAAAACATATTTCAGATGGGAAATATATCATAAAATGATGCTGCCCTTTTTCAAAGGAGAAAGAGGAAAAATACCTTAAAAATGGGTCTAAAACCCTCTAAGCCTTCCAAATCTCCCAAAGGGGAAAGAAAGTTGCAAAATCAGGAGTTATGGACTCATCGGATAACACTATTGAAGGCTTAAAAACATGAGAAAACAGTGAAATGAGGCATATCGAGAGGTTGGCACAATGAAAGCACAGGGGCAGTCAGATCTAGCCAATCAATGGTCTAGATCTGATTGACATATCACATCGGCAGTGATCGGTGGGTTGGAGCAAACGCATGGCACGATCAAGGGCGATGCGATGGAGCGATCGCCGAAATCGGAAGATCGCCATTGGAAAACACAATGGAGCAAACATATATATATATATTATATATATATTATATATATATAGATATATAGAAATATATATTATATATATATATGTATGTATGTATGTATGTATATGTATATGTGTGATATTCCGACTATGATTGATGATATCAGCAGTTTGGCGTCTGTGATACCAAAAGGGAAGCCAAAGGGCTATTGTAACTAGCAATGTGATATGGCTAGCCCTGATAGGGTTCTAGGATGGAAATATTTATATATTTTGAAATCTTTCAAATATGATTTTTAATGCATTTCCCTTGTTTCCTTTATTAAATGAAAGAAAAAGGGGCAGGCCAATTGCGATTGCGATAAGAGATACCCAAGTGGATCCGATAGGGATATAAAGCAAGATTATAAAACTTTGAAGTCCGGAATTGTGTGTTATGCAATTTTTCTTGTGTGATTTAAGCAACTTCCTGTGTAGTAGAAAACAATTGTTCCAAATGAATTTTAGGCACTGATTGCCCTGTCCGTTAGCAAATAGGTGTCATCCATCCTAAGAGTCATTTAGCAATGATTGCTAACATTCAAAGGAGGAAAATGAGGAATAGTGGCCCGAAGACCGTGAGCTTGAAAAGGAAAACCAACAACCAGTGTTTATTTTGCTTTTAAGCCATGAATGTCCAAGACAGAGGGGCTGTTGGGTTGTAGAATGGTGGTCAAATTATGCTTGCTACTGAGTTAATGTTGGTGGACGAACTATTGTTGAATACTATTTTTTGCTAAAAGCCAAGGCAAAAGGAGTAGTGTAGAAGCCCAAGGAGGTAGCATAGAAGAAAAAGGTGTAGCTGACGGAGCCTTTGGGGCCACTTTAAGTTCAAGTGGAAAGCCAAAGAGCTGAAGGTTACAGAAGGCAAAAACGAGCAAGAGCAGAGGAGCCAAGAGCCAAGATCCAGAGCTAAAGAGCCAAGAGTTAGAGCCAAGAGCTAGAACTAGAGCCAAAGTGCCAGAGTCAAAGCCAAGAGCCAGAACCAAGAGCCGAGAGCCAGAGCCAAAAGCCAGAGCTTCAATAGCCAAGGGATAAAAAGGTGTCTGAACCCATTGTTTATGTGTAGAATAACAGCAGTTGAGCCAAAGAGCTTGTAAAAATACTTACACCATAATCCTAGAGAGCCAAGTCAAATTGACAAGATCTCATGGAGATGTAGCCCAAGAGTTCTGGGTGAACTCCAAATTAATATTTTTGTTTATGTGTCTACTTTATTGCTGCATTATATCTGATACTTTATTTATTATTATGGGTACTTATATATCAGTTTCAACACATTAATTTACAACACTTAATAGTAAAATACAGATATAAGCATACACCCACATTTTCAGGCATTTCTTAATTCCTCATTGGTTAATCATAAAAGACTTGGGAAAATTCAAGCTTTGGAAATGGGAGAGGTTCTTGTAAGCTAGACAAGAAGCCTAAGAGGCTCATTTTCATATCAGGTGGTATCAGAGCTCAAGATTGATTAACCACACCTTTAAGAAGATTATATCAGAATGCTTGATTGACAAAGCAAAGATTACTTGTTTGAAAGGTTTTTAAATAGTCAAAGGTTGATTATATGCTTGTTTTGTAGAATGACTATTGTTTGAGTTTGTAGAGGTGAAAGGATTGGTAAGGAACGGTTAGATTTCTTATCTAATTGAGATTTCATGTCTATTGATGCATCTGCATTATATTCCATTTCAACTTTGAAAGTACAGTGTGCTTAAGTGAAAGTTGAAAGATGAAATGCATGCATTGCATGTGATGCCATGTTGACTTGAAAGAAGTTAACTTGGTCTCCAAATGGAGATAATGATGAAAGTTTCATCTTAAATGAAAAAGAGTCCTAATGGTATTTTTCTGCATGCTTGAATTGAAGGGTCATTTGTTCAAAGGCATGTTTTGTGGGCTTGTTATCTAGTCCATCATTTGTATGTATATATAAGACATGGAGGTGTTCACTAGTTGTGAAAATCTATTTCTTTTGTTGAATTAGGAGTTAGTCCATCCAATCGTTGTCTATATGCCTGCTGTTGTTAACAGTTATTGTTTGCATCTTGTCAAACAGGTACAAATGAAAGTTGTGTGGAGTAGATGTACTTGACATTTGTTGAGCCACCTTGATAAATGATCAAGGAAAGAAAGCTCAAACTACCTTCTATGACCACTTTAGTAGAAGTTCTACAAGAAGGCAAGGAGAAAGATAGTTCTTCTTAGGAAGACTAGCCAATCCAAAAGGGGGAAGTGGTCAAAAAATTTGGTTCAAAGGCACTATGCAAAGGCAAGTGTAGGGAGGTAGAAAGAAGAGAGTGAGTCACTCTCATTTATTATTCAGATCAGTATATCAGCCTTTTTCAAACCAAAAGTTCTTTCAGTGGGAAGGCATGATCCAAACATGGATCCTGGATAAACCTCTAAGTCTAAAAGACTTCATTTAAGAGGTAAAAGGTGCCAAATTGCACAAATCCTTGTAAATCAGAGGAAAATGAAAGTCGCAGGCTGCTCTCAGAAGTAGTCTATCTGTAGGGATGCCTCCATTCAGAATCAAACACAACTTGAATGGGTGAAAACTGATTTCAGATGGGAAAGCTATCGTAAAATGAAGCTGCCCTTTTTCAAAGGAAAAAGAGGTAGAATCCCTTGTAAAATGGTCTAAAACCCTCTAAGCCTTCCAAATCTCCCAAAAGGGAAAAACAAGAACAAAAGGAGGAGTTATGGACTCATCGGATAAAACTATCGGAGGCTTAAAAATGTGAGAAACAACGAAATGAGGGATATCAGAAGGTTGGCATAATGAATGCACAGGGGCCGTCAGATCTAGCCAATCAACGGTGTAGATCCGATTGCCATATCGCATCGGTGGTGATCGGTGGGTCGGAGCGGAGGCATGGTGTAATGGACCAGGGAAATGCAATGGAGCGATCAACGAAATCGGTGGATCATCATCAGTGAAAAAAGAAGTGGCATGTTATTAATATATATACAGATATATAATATAATTAATATAATTATTATAATACATAAAATATATATCTATATATATGTGTGTGTGTGTGTGTGCGATAGTTTGACTACGATTGCCGATATCGGCAGATCAGTGTCACTGAAACCAAAGGGGAAGGCAAATTGCGATTGCAATAAGCAATCCCCAAGTGGATCTGATAGGACATAAAGTGGGATTATAAAACTTTGAAGTCCGGAACTGTGTGTTCTGTGGATTTTTCCCGTTTGTTTGCAGCATTTTCTTGTGTAGTAGAAAACAACTTTTCCAAAGGAATTTTAAGTACCTATTTCCTTGTTTGTTACCAAATAGGTGGCATCCATCCTAGGAAGCATTTAGTAATGATTGCTAAGGATCAGAGGAGGGAAATGAAGGGACAATGATTGGGAGACAAAGAGCCCGAAAAGGAAAACTAATGGGTAGCACTGATTTGGCTTTTAAGCCATGAATGTCAAAGATAGAGGAGCTACTGGGTTGTAGAACTGTGGCCAAATTATGTTCACTACTGAGTTAATGTTGGTGGCCAAATTATTGTTGAAGATTGTCCGTTGCTGAAAGCCAAGACAAGGAATCAAGCCAAGGAAAAAGGAGTAGCGCTGGAAGCCCAAGGAGGTAGCGTAGAAGAAAAAGGAGCAGCTTAGGGAGCCTTTGAGGCCACTTGAAGTTCAAGGGGAAAGCCAAAGAGCTGAAGGTTGCAAAAGGCAGAGAGGAGCCAGAGTAGAGGAGCCAAGATCCAAGATCCGGAGCCAAAGATCCAAGAGTCAGAGCCAAGAGATAGAACCAGAGCCAAGAGCTAGAACCAAAGCCAAAGAGCTATAGTCAGAGCCAAGAGCCAGAAAAAAGAGCCAAGAGCTAGAGCCAAGATCCAGAGCCAAAATATAGAGCTTTAATAGCAAGGGATAAAAAGGTGTCTGAACCCATTGTTTATGTGTAGAAAAATAGGAGTTGAGCCAAAGAGCTTGTAAAAAGACTTACACCCTAATCCCAAAGAGCCAAGTCAAATTGACAAGAGCTCACAGAGATGTAGGCCAACAGTTGTTGGTGAACTCCAAAATAATATTGTTGTTTATGTGTCTGCTTTCTTTCTGCATTATATCTATGACTTTATTTATTTTTATGTGCATTTATATATCAGTGTCAACACATTAATTTACTTCACTTAATAGTAAAAAACAAAGACAAGCGTACACCCACATTTTCAAGCATTTCTTAATTCCACATTCGTTAATCATAAAAGACTTGGGAAAATTCAAGCTTTGGAAATGGGAGAGGTTCTTGTAAGCTAGAGAAGAAGCATAAGAGCCCCATTTTCAGATCACATTCCTTGAGAACAAAATCCTTCCTAGATTTGGATGCCCCCAAAAGCTCATTACTCATAATGCGACTACTTTCAAATCCAGGAAAATGATAGACTTTTGTAACAAATATCACATTACCCTTGGCCATTCCATTGCCTATTACCCTCAAGGTAATGGAGTTGTAGAATCCTCAAAGAAAATCCTTGTCAATATCATCAAGAAACTGCTAGAAGACAACAACAAGACATGGAACAAAATGTTGGTAGATTCCTTATGGGCAGACAGACTAACTATCAAAAATTCCATTGGTACATCTCCTTATCACCTAGTATGTGGTATGGATGTTAGTTTTCCATCCTCTTTAGGAGTACCAGTGATGAAAATTACCCAAGAGTTGAAAGTATAACCAAATGATATCCAAAGGAGGATAAATCAAACAATACACTTGCAACAAACTAGAGAAGAATTCTATGTCAAGTCACAAGTGATCGAGGATAAAATCAAAAGGATTTTTGACAAGAAAACCAAAGTTGATTATTTCTACATAGATGATAAATTTCTCAAATGGGATTCTAGAATAGAAGATAAGGGTAAACATGGAAAATTTGATTTCCTATGGTAGGGCCCTTACATCATTTATGGTTACAGAGGTAACAATGCATTTTTCTTGAGACAGTTAGATGGAACAGATATACCAGGAGGACCAGTCAATGGTAGAATGTTGAAGCACTACTTATCCATAGATTAACAGTAGTCTACTTTACTTTGTTCATTGTGTATAATATTGAAGAGTTTAGATTGGATTGGATGATAATTTTTTGAAGTTGAAGCCCAGAGAAGGCCTTGAGCTTTGAAAGATGTACCATCATATGTATGAATAAAGAAGAATCATAGAGGAGCAATTTAAGCTAACTACAATAAAAGATTTGAAGGCTACTGATCTTAAATTTATTTCCATTTCACCAGAAAACACCATCCCCATGTGTAGCCACTGATATGATTCATAATTTTGAATTGCTATAGTTAGTCTTGTAATGTTGTATATACTTTTGATTTCTGCAAAATTTTTTCCATATAAAAAATTAAAAATGTAAAGAGGGTATTCCCTAAGAGAATAATCAAAGGAAGAAAAGAAGAAAAAAGACAAAAACAGTAAAATATATGAACCCCGAAAAAGGGATAAAAATAGATCATGAAAGTATTCAAATTCAAATGCCACTCCTCTTGCTTTACTTTGAAAAATAGGATTGTGTGCATCTTGTCAAAAAATGCCATAATCCATGATGGTCAAATAGCGTAATCTTGACTCATTCATGCTTTAAATTTCATGTTAATAGATAAAGAATAAAGATCTGGCCAAACTGTTTAAACTTGGCAGATCAGTATTTAGGTAGAGAATAAGAATGAGCTCATTAGTTTAATCTAAGCCATTAGAAGTTATAAGGTTAGAATTATATAGTTTTCTTGTCAAAATAGAATGAAATAAAGGGTTAGCAAGATCAAATGCACCCAATAAATGAAGGAAAAATGTTAGGGTAAATAAAGGGTAGGTAGAATAAGTTTTGCAAAGTGCACAAAATTGCTAAGTCAAAAACACATTTATCATGCTTAATCACTTTGCACAAAATTGCTAAGTCAAAAACACATTTATCATGCTTAATCCTATTTCTCATGTGCAGGAGGATTTGCAAAAAAGAAAGGATATTCACCAAAGTTTGTTTACTAATTTCCCCTCAACTCACTACACCCCCACATACTTATTTCCTAGTTTTCCCCATAATCCCTTAATTACTTATAAATTCCCTTTTCCCGTTATTTTGACATTTTACTCCTTGGTTTCACACACTTCCACAAATATTACCCTTCAAAAATCAATCTCCCTTCCCAAAACCCCTTTCCCTAGTGTGAAACCCATTCCCCATTATAAATATCACCTTCCCCTATTATTAATTTCCTTTTCCCCTTAAAAACCCACAAAAACCATCTGTCCTATGTTTTTCCTAAAGTCCTGCATTATGTAATTAACATTCCCACTTCATATTTCCCCAATACCCCTTTTGGCCAACCAACCCTTGGTGCAGTTAAAAAACCCTTGCCAAACAACCCATGGTCCCATCTTATTAACCATTGGCTTATACTAAAATCCCGACATTATTCATTAATTAATTACAATTCTTTGTAATTAAATCTTAGGCCCCGCCAATCAAATTCCTCATTCTGTCTATGCCACTCAACTATTTGATATCCCTTGGATATCCCACCCCCAGATCCAACATTGTATAGCTCTATCGTGCAGATTCATTGTCCGACTGTTAACAACCCGAGAGGAGGTGAGATTCGTGGTTTGGGCCGAGTGTTGTTTGGCTATGTGGCAACACCATGTTATATCGCGTGCTCACAAAAAATACCACCTGCCATCCAAAAGCAGTTCGATGTCACATAAAACCACTCCCCACCTAGAGGAAAAATTGCCCACTATTCATTCAATAATATTTGCGCCAAAATGTGACCGTTATCGGTTAAAAGGCCGAAAAAACCCCAAATTTCTCTTTTCGTTCGTTTTTTCTACAAACCACTGCAAACCAATCGTCACACCCTAAACCTCTGAGTGACCATTTGAACCACTTTTACCACCTGAAGACGCTGTTGATACCCAATTGAAGCCTCAATACCCTCTGCAGCTACCACATAACCCTGTTTGCACACCAAATCACCAATTTCTAGGTATTCTTGGCAAAACTAGAAAGGCCTTGTGAATTTGAAAAATGTACAATAATTATTGATTGGTTAATTAATTCAATTAATTAAGAAACATACTTGAATTGAAAATAAACCTATTGTACATCCCAAACCCTTTTCACATAGTATAACTACCCTACCACTATTTAGAGCTTCTAAAACTCACTCCTAAAGCCACTGAAAGGATAATTCAATTCAGTAAAACCAATTATCGCTTCCCAAACCTCTCTAGATGTAAGACCTCTGCAAGCCCCTAACTTGGATATTGACCACCTTGCATTAGCTGATAGAGACTTTCAAATTAAAGATATTGCTTCCCCTGCCTACCTACTGAAACTCCATTCCTAGAGTAAAGACAAATTTTTAAACCAGAATGATGACATTCACATTTGGGAGTGAAATTTTCTCAAGTATTGTTTCCCACAGGTACACCCATTTCTAAAAATCATCCACGTTTGCCAAGAATGCTACATGCCAGTTCAAAGAAGCATTATCACCTGTGATCAACAAGTTTTGTTCACCATTATAGGAGAATCAATTAATCAAATGCTGCAAATCCAACTAAGACAAAATGAGACCCCACTTTCAATTCAAGGCTTGCTTGACCTCTACACCAGGCTAGACATTCCAAAGACAGTTCAAATTATTGAAACTTTCATCATTAAAAAATCTCACACTCCAATAGATAGTCCTCCATATGTTGCCACCATTTTTCTGAGAGAGGCAGACAAATTATTACCATTCTCTCTTTCATTTTAGGGTACACCATAGATGAACATGTGGATGAGGTTGTCCTAACTTTACTTTCCATATTTTTCCTAGGAAACCCTCCTACTATAATGTATAACTATGCTTACTTCATAACAAATAGAATTCATGAGCAGTTCATCAGGTTACCAACGGAGAGCGTCTTTAAATACTTTTTAGTATTATTTTGTATGTTCTTGTGCTACCAGTTAGAAAAATTTCCTATCATCATCCAAAATTTAGATACCAAAGGAAATCTAAGATCAGTCATCTATTGGACACCATTGAACCAATAATTCTCCACTATTTTTTCCTATAAAGACTTCATTGATTCATTTGTCCATCAAGTTATAAATATGCTAACCAGTAGCTATCAACCCAAGATTATTCAAGAGATTAAAAGAGTTTTATAGTTGGCAAATAACAGTAGAGTGGGAGACTGGTATCTGTACTAGCACCACACCGAGATAAGGATATATGGGTGCCAACTAGTCCCATATAAACTGCCCAAATACCTCCCCATGAGGATATTTTCATTAGAATACCTTAGGTAGATTATAAACTTTTATGGAGTCAATTTCCTATCAGCTAGGAACAAGACCCAGTTCAAAATGGAAAATGAATTGGGCCCATTTATTTGTAATACTAAGGAAGTTGGACTAGAGCCAGATAAAATTTTGTAGTAGATGAAATTCAAGAATAGTTTTATGTGGCATTATGACCTTCATGGAGTCATAAATAAGCTAAAGCTCAAGGTCAAATTAGTTCCTTTCATACATCATCCCACGCCAAACATTTTGAGAGATTTTCCAACCAATCAAAATGGTTGGAAAACACTTTGGTAAATATGGTTAGTACTGTAGTTGATGTGGAGATTAGATTAATTGATGTCTAAAAGAAATTTGATACTATTTCCTTTTTGCAGGTTCCAGCACTGGGAGAACCAATGAATATTCCTCCTCTTTTATAGACTCCAGCAAATGAAGACAGAAATGCAAAGAGAACCAGGGAAGAAGGTTCTAGTTCAGCCATGGAAACCACAGATGAACAATTTGAGGTAAGTTACAGGAAGATGCCCAACCTTAATCCTATAAATAAACAAGAAGACATCGTTGGAATAGTGGAAATCACTGACATCGATACAATGCTGGAAAGGAGAAAAGGCCCAACAACTTCAGGAGAACACACTAGCCCTTGACATCAAACACTCAACTTATTGAGAAACAACTCAGCATTGAATTCACTACATCCACCAGGCCTGTGGATAAAGATAAATATATTAAAGATAGGTAAAATTAAATGCTGAGACTTATGCCCAGTACTTCAAGCAGACACCTGCAAATCAAAATAGATCAGTGTCAGGTTTGGACATTGAAACAGGTAAAATGTGGATGGCATTCATGTAATGTACAGTCCAGCAGGCAAGATCATCAACAGACTATAGAAAAATAGATTTTGAGGTTTTGGCCAGGGATTTCACCCCATTTACCAAATTGAGTAGCACATGCAAGTTTGACCAAATTGAGTACCACATGCAAGCATGCGAGATGATCTATTCCATCTTGACAAGTAAAGCTATAACAAATAAGCTTCAATGTTCACTAGATAATATCACTGGCCAGTACAAGATGGAAAAGGCCTCCTCATAAGCCAATGACAAGAGAATCAATTCACTATAAGATTTGGTAATTGAGCTTGGGTATAACCCTAGTGATGTCAAAGCTATAGAGAAATTGACAAAGAAAAGGAGTGAGGATATTTTTTCCTTGAAGAAGCAATTAAAACTGACTCATTTAGAGCATCCACAAACAAAAGATGTCCTTGAAAGCTAGACACAGCAAGAGGAGATGATGGACCTTATTCTCCAATTGAATGATCACTTGAAAGAGATGGAGAAGGAGTTGGACATCATAACACAACTTACACAAGCCAGCCTTGAGACTACCACTGCCATTGCCATTCCAACAGTCAATACAACAGTACCGTCCACCTTGGAAGTTTCATTGGCTCTTACAGCTCCACTGGCTACAACACTAATAGTTGCCACAATATCTACATCAGCAACAGGTTCAACAACAACAACAGCTTAGCCAAATGATGAGGCAAGAAAATTGGTCAAAGAATTTGAGGACATGTCCATTTAGACCACAGAGATAAACAAGCTAAAGGAAAAGATAACAAGTCTAGAGAACGATAATAAGCTTACCCAGATTATGCACAAGGAAGAAGTTTAGAAGTCAACTGGGTTGATGGAAAGAATGAAGAGCTTGGAGAAGGAATTGACATTAAACAAGCCACTTGGCCAAGCTAAAGAATAGTTATGGGCCAATATCATTGAATCTATTAATGATATTTCGCCATCCATTCAAGTCATCTTTGAACAAAATGACTTAGTCAAAGAGGCTACAGAAGCTATTCAGAGACTTAAGGCTAAACTGGGAGACATTCCAGAAGAAGCCACTAGAATAATCCATTTCCTTAACTCCAAAAAAACTATGAATTGCAGGAGCTATACATACCTGACAGGACTCACACCATACTAGAAGTGAAAAAGATTCTCACCAAGAGGAATTTATTAATGAACCTTGAAGACAAATGTCAAACCATGCAACGGGCTATAGACAGGTTCATGGTTAAGTTTGATGCTCTACGGCAGAAAGGCTTCCCAAATCCCTTGGTGATAAATCACAAGCTGATGCCAGAGGAAGACTACAACAGGAGAATCAAAGAGGTGGAAAGAGATCAAGCCAATAATTGCTCTATAAAGGGGCTGCCTACTGTAAAGGTTCTGTACCAAACTTTTGAGAACCTATTCTACGTCCAGCATGAGGTAAAATATCTTTTTGTATAAAACCACTTTTTTCCAAGTACACAGAAGAAGATGAAATTTACAAGAGGATGGTAAATATTCAATTACCAGATGCAGACACATGGGAAAAATTAAATGATTTAATGTAAAAAGGCACAATAAAAGTGAAAACAACTAGGGAAAATTTTAAGAACCCGCCTAAATTTGTAAGTATAATACATGGGCGAATCTCCATGGTATATAGGAAAAATTGAAGGCGATTTTATCAATAATATAATATGTATATATAATTTTTTG